>CM066044.1:89222387-89500492 GCA_033557465.1 Ichthyophis bannanicus | reverse complement strand
TGTGCCCTTCTGCTCCTCTGGCAGAGGCTCCTTCTGGGGTCTGTGCCTCCTTCTGCTCCTCTGTCCAGGTTCCTTGTGTCTTGTGCCCTTCCTGCTTCCTCTGCCAGCTCCTTCTGGTCTGTGCCCCTTCTGCTTCCTCTGGCAGGTTTCCTTCTGCTTGATGCCCTTCTGCTGCTACCTCTGGCCGTGTTCCCTTCTTGTGTGTGCCCGTCTTGCTCCTCTGCTGGGGTTCCTTCTGGTCTGTGCCCTTCTGCTTCCTTTCTGGGAGTTCCTTCTAGCTGTGTGCCCTTCTGCTCCTCTGCCAGGTTCCTTGTGTCTGTGCCCTTCTGCTCCTCTGCCAGGCTCCTTCTGTCTGTGCCCTTCTGCTCCTCTGGCAGGTTCCTTCTGTCTGTGCCCTTCTGCTCCTCTGGCGGGTTCCTTGTGTCTGTGCCCTTCTGCTCCTCTGCTGGGTTCCTTCTGTCTGTGCCCTTCTGCTCCTCTGGGAGGTTCCTTCTGTCTGTGCCCTTCTGCTCCTCTGGGAGGTTCCTTCTGTCTGTGTCCTTTTGTTCCTCCGGCAGGTTCCTTCTGTCTGTGCCCTTCTGCTCCTCTGGGAGGTTCCTTCTGTCTGTGTCCTTTTGTTCCTCCGGCAGGTTCCTTCTGTCTGTGCGCTTCTTCTCCTCTGCCAGGCTCTTCTGTCTGTGCCCTTCTGCTCCTCTGCCAGGCTCCTTCTGTCTGTGCCCTTCTGCTCCTCTGCCAGGCTTTTCTGTATGTGCTGTTCTGCTCCTCCGGCAGGTTCCTTCTGTCTGTGCTCTTCTGCTCCTCTGACAGGTTCCTTCTGTCCGTGGCCTTCTTCTCCTCTGCCAGGCTGTTCTGTCTGTGCCAATCTGCTCCTCCAGCAGGTTGCTTCTGTCTGTGCCCTTCTGCTCCTCTGGCAGGTTCCTTCTGTCTGTGTCCTTCTGCTCCTCTGCCAGGCTCTTTTGTCTGTTCCCTTCTGCTCCTCTGCCAGACGCTTCTGTCTGTGCCCTTCTGTTCCTCCGGCAGGGTCCTTCTGTCTGTGCCCTTCTGTTCCTCTTGGAGATTCCTTCTGTCTGTGCCCTTCTGCTCCTCTGGCAGGTTCCTTCTGTCTGTGCCCTTCTGTTCCTCCGGCAGGTTCCTTCTGTCTGTGCTGTTCTGCTCCTCCCTCCGGCAGGTTCCTTTCTGTCTGTGGCCTTCTTCTCCTCTGCCCGGCTGTTCTGTCTGTGCCAATCTGCTCCTCTGGCAGTACCTTCTGTCTGTGCCCTTCTGCTCCTCTGCTAGACTCTTCTGTCTGTGCCCTTCTGCTCCTCTGGCAGGTACCTTCTGTCTGTGCCCTTCTGCTCCTCTGGCAGGTTCCTTCTGTCTGTGCTCTTCTGCTCCTCTGCCAAGCTCATTCTGTCTGTGCCCTTCTGCTCCTCCGGCAGGTTCCTTCTTTCTGGGTACGTATGACCTAGATTGGCCACTGTTGGAAACAGGATACTGGGCTTGATGGACCTTGGTCTGACTCAGTATGGCATATCTTATGTTCTTATTTCTATGCCCTTCTGCTCCTTGGGGAGGTTCCTTCTATCTGTGCCCTTCTGCTCCTCTGACAGGTCCCTTCTGTCTGTGCCCTTCTGCTCCTCTGCCAGGCTCCTTCTGTCTGTGCCCTCCTGCTCCTCTGCCAGGTTCCTTCTTTCTGTGCCCTTCTGCTCCTCGGGCAAGTTCCTTCTGTCTGTGCCCTTCTTTTCCTTCGGCGGGTTCCTTCTGTCTCTGTCATTCTGCTCCTCTGGTGGGTTCCTTCTGTCTGTGCCTTTCTTCTCCTCTGCCAGGTTCCTTCTGTCTGTGCCCTTCTGTTCCTCTGGCAGGTTCCTTCTGTCTGTATCCTTCTGTTCCTCCGGCAGGTTCCTTCTGTCTGTGCCGTTCTGCTCCTCCGGCAGGTTCTTTCTGTCTGTGCCCTTCTTCTCCTCTGCCAGTCTCTTCTGTCTATGCCCTCCTGCTCCTCCAGCAGGTTCCTTCTTTCTGTGCTTTTCTGCTCCTCTGGCAGGTTCCTTCTGTCTGTGCCCTTCTGTTCCTCCGGCAGGTTCCTTCTGTCTGTGCCTTTCTGCTCCTCCGGCAGGTTCCTTCTGTCTGTGCCCTTCTGTTCCTCTGGCAGGTTCCTTCTGTCTGTACCCTTCTGTTCCTCCGGCAGGTTCCTTCTGTCTGTGCCTTTCTGCTTCTCCGGCAGGTTCCTTCTGTCTGTGTCCTTTTGTTCCTCCGGCAGGTTCCTTCTGTCTGTGCCCTTCTTCTCCTCTGCCAGGCTCTTCTGTCTGTGCCCTTCTGCTCCTCTGCCAGGCTCCTTCTGTCTGTGCCCTTCTGCTCCTCTGTCAGGCTTTTCTGTATGTGCCGTTCTGCTCCTCCAGCAGGTTCCTTCTGTCTGTGCCCTTCTGCTCCTCTGCCAGACTCTTCTGTCTGTGCCCTTCTGCTCCTCTGCCAGGCTTTTCTGTATGTGCTGTTCTGCTCCTCCGGCAGGTTCCTTCTGTCTGTGCTCTTCTGCTCCTCTGACAGGTTCCTTCTGTCCGTGGCCTTCTTCTCCTCTGCCAGGCTGTTCTGTCTGTGCCAATCTGCTCCTCCAGCAGGTTGCTTCTGTCTGTACCCTTCTGCTCCTCTGGCAGGTTCCTTCTGTCTGTGTCCTTCTGCTCCTCTGCCAGGCTCTTTTGTCTGTTCCCTTCTGCTCCTCTGCCAGGCTCTTCTCTATGTGCCCTTCTGTTCCTCCGGCAGGTTCCTTCTGTCTGTGCCCTTCTGTTCCTCTGGGAGATTCCTTCTGTCTGTGCCCTTCTGCTCCTCTGGCAGGTTCCTTCTGTCTGTGCCCTTCTGTTCCTCCGGCAGGTTCCTTCTGTCTGTGCTGTTCTGCTCCTCCGGCAGGTTCTTTCTGTCTGTGGCCTTCTTCTCCTCTGCCAGGCTGTTCTGTCTGTGCCAATCTGCTCCTCTGGCAGGTACCTTCTGTCTGTGCCCTTCTGCTCCTCTGCTAGACTCTTCTGTCTGTGCCCTTCTGCTCCTCTGGCAGGTACCTTCTGTCTGTGCCCTTCTGCTCCTCTGGCAGGTTCCTTCTCTCTGTGCTCTTCTGCTCCTCTGCCAAGCTCATTCTGTCTGTGCCCTTATGCTCCTCCGGCAGGTTCCTTCTTTCTGGGTACGTATGACCTAGATTGGCCACTGTTGGAAACAGGATACTGGGCTTGATGGACCTTGATCTGACCCAGTATGGCATATCTTATGTTCTTATTTCTATGCCCTTCTGCTCCTTGGGCAGGTCCCTTCTGTCTGTGCCCTTCTGCTCCTCCGGCAGGTCCCTTCTGTCTGTGCCCTTCTGCTCCTCTGCCAGGCTCCTTCTGTCTGTGCCCTTCTGCTCCTCTGCCAGGCTCCTTCTGTCTGTGCCCTTCTGCTCCTCTGCCAGGTTCCTTCTTTCTGTGCCCTTCTGCTCCTCGGGCAAGTTCCTTCTGTCTGTGCCCTTCTTTTCCTTCGGCGGGTTCCTTCTGTCTCTGTCATTCTGCTCCTCTGGTGGGTTCCTTCTGTCTGTGCCTTTCTTCTCCTCTGCCAGGTTCCTTCTGTCTGTGCCCTTCTGTTCCTCTGGCAGGTTCCTTCTGTCTGTATCCTTCTGTTCCTCCGGCAGGTTCCTTCTGTCTGTGCCGTTCTGCTCCTCCGGCAGGTTCTTTCTGTCTGTGCCCTTCTTCTCCTCTGCCAGTCTCTTCTGTCTATGCCCTTCTGCTCCTCCAGCAGGTTCCTTCTTTCTGTGCTTTTCTGCTCCTCTGGCAAGTTCCTTCTGTCTGTGCCCTTCTGTTCCTCCGGCAGGTTCCTTCTGTCTGTGCCCTTCTTCTCCCCTGCCAGTCTCTTCTGTCTATGCCCTTCTGCTCCTCCAGCAGGTTCCTTCTTTCTGTGCTTTTCTGCTCCTCTGGCAGGTTCCTTCTGTCTGTGCCCTTCTGTTCCTCCGGCAGGTTCCTTCTGTCTGTGCCTTTCTGCTCCTCCAGCAGGTTCCTTCTGTCTGTGCCCTTCTGTTCCTCCGGCAGGTTCCTTCTGTCCGTGGCCTTCTTCTCCTCTGCCAGGCTCTTCTGTCTGTTCCCTTCTGCTCCTCTGCCAGGCTCTTCTGTATGTGCCCTTCTGTTCCTCCGGCAGGTTCCTTCTGTCTGTGCCCTTCTGCTCCTCACTTTATTCATTTCACTTGCTGCACTTTGATGTTTGGAACAGACTACTTGAATCTATATGGGAAGCTCCATCTCTTGGCCTATTGGTATCCAGGTTAAAAGCCCACCTCTTTGAGGCTGCTTTTGAATTTTGGCCCCCTTATTCTGCTGTTTAGCACCCATGTGGAGTGGATGAGTAGCTTAATGGTTAGAACACTGGTCTGGTAACCTAATAGACTAGGATTTGATTCCCACTGGCACTCCTTGCAGCCTTGGGAAAGTCACTTAACCCTCCATTGCCTCGGAAGAAAGACCTGACAATCTACTTCCGGTCAGACTACCAAGAAAACCCAGGAGGCTGCTAGGTTGCCAGGAGTCAGCACTGACGAAGGCACACATTGCATTACCACCCATCTATGTTATATCCATTTCCCCTTGGTTCTGTCTTAGACAAACAGAAGAAACAGCAGTTTTTCTCTTTCTTGAAAAAACTGTAAGCTCTGCTGAGCAGGGACTGTCTCTTACTTCTGTATGTACAGCGTTGTGTATGCTTTGTAGCCCTCTACGAAGGATTAGTAATGGTAGTTGTACGAAGGGAGAGGTTCCAGGAATTTCCATGGAATTCTTCATTAAGATTTTATATAGTAAAGATGAAATGCTCCAGTACTGAGCACATTGTAGCAGGGAGACTTCTTTCTATCGTGGACAGTGTTGAGAAAATTCTCAGTTGAATGGTGAACGCTTCTATGCTTGATCATACTAGTAAATGTCCTGACATGGCGTCCTGCTAACTTGTGCACTGAGCTCTGACATTTGGAGAGTCAGGTCTTGGTCTTCTTGCTCTGTGTGTGATTGACCTTGAAGATGTCTGTTCTCTTCTTTGGCCCCTCCTAGAGTTCTCTCGCAGGTGTACTGGAAACTCTCAGAGTGACTTTTACATGCAGATTTTTGTGGACATTTAACACAGGCTACAAAATGATGTCATGAAGTTTTAGAAGAGGTCATAAGGAGTGTTTGGAAAAATCTGGTGCTTCTGAACATAAGACCATAAGATATGCCATACTGGGTCAGACCATGGTCTGTCAAGCCCAGTATCCTGTTTCCAACAGTGGCCAATCTAGGTCATACGTACCTAGAAGTTTCCCCAAAAGACACAGGTTCCACAATGCTTGTATTGAGTCAAGCATTGATATCCTGGGTCCCTTTTTAATAATGGTTTATGGACCTTTCCTCCAGGAACTTGTCCAAACCTTTTTTTAAACCCAGCTACACTAACAGTCTTTATTACATCCTCCGGTAACAAATTCGAGAGTTTGATTACACGTTGAGTGAAAAAATATTTTCTCTTATTTGTCTTAAATAGTTTACCCTGTAGCTTCATTGCATGTCCCCTAGTCTTTCTATATTCTGATAACGTAAATAATCGATCTATGTTTACCCGTTCCACTCTGTTCATTAATTTATAGACTTCTATCATATCTCCCCTCAGCCGTCTCTTTTCCAGGTTAAAGAGCCCTAACCTTTTTAGCCTTTCTTCATAGGAGTATCCTTCCATCCCCTTTACCATTTTGGTGGCTCTTCTCTGAACCTTTTCTAATATCGCTATATCCTTTTAAAGATACGGCGACCAGAATTGCACACAATATTCAAGTTGCGGCCTCACCATGGAATGATATAGAGGCATTATAATATCCTTTGTTTTATTTTCCATTCCTTTCCTTATGATACCTAGCATTCTATTTGCTCTCTTGGCTGCCGCTGCACACTGGGCGGAGGGTTTTAACATGTTATCCACAATGACGCCTAAATCTTTTTCCTGGGTGGTGGTCCCTAATGTGGAACCTTGCATTGTGTAACCATAGTTTGGGTTGTTCTTCCCTAGGTGCATAACTTTGAAGTTGTCCACATTAAATTTCATCTGCCATTTTGATGCCCAGTCTTCCAATTTATCAAGATCCTCTTGCAATTTTCCACAATCCTCATGGGTTTTAACAACTTTAAATAGTTTTGTTTCATCTGCAAATTTGATAACCTCACTCGTTATTCCCTTTTCCAGGTCATTTATGAATGTCAAAAAGCAGCGGACCCAGCACAGATCCCTGGGGTTCACCACTATTCACCTTTCTCCATTGGGAACATTGGCCATTTAGCCCAACCCTCTGCTTTCTATCTTTTAACCAGTTTCTGATCCACAATAGTACACTGCCTCCTATCCCATGACTCTTTAGTTTTGCTAAAGGTCTCTGATGAGGGACCTTGTCAAAGGCTTTCTAAAAGTCCAAATATACTATATCAACCAACTCACCGTTGTCTACCTGTTTATTCACACTTTCAAAAAAACATAACAGATTAGTAAGACAAGATCTTCCTTGTCTAAAGCCATGTTGGCTGTCTCCCATTAAGTCATGACTATCTACATGTTCAGCAATTTTGTTCTTTATCATGGTTTCTACCATTTTTCCCGGTACTGACGTCAGGCTCACCCGTTTGTAGTTGCCCGGAACACCCCTGGAACCCTTTGAAAAATTGGCATTACGTTGGCCATCCTCCAATATTCAGGTATTACAGATGATTTTAATGATAGTTCACAGATTATTAATAGCAGGTCTGCAATCTCATATTTCAGTTCTTTCAACACCCTTGGATGTATATCATCCGGTCCAGGTGATTTGCTACTCTTCAGTTTATCTAATAGTTGTAATACATCTTCCCGATGTATCGATATTTCCTTCAATTCTTCTGCACCTTTAAATACCTCTTCAGTCATGGGTAACATCCCTACATCTTCCTCAGTAAAGACCAAAGCAAACAATTCATTCAGTCTCTCCGCTATCGCCTTGTCACCTCTTAGTGCCCCTTTAACCCCTCTGTCATCTAATGGACCAACTGACTCACAGGTTTTTTGCTACGAATGTACTTGAAAAAGTTTTATTATGCGTTTTTGCTTCCGCAGCAAGCTTCTTCTCAAATTCTCCCTTTGCCTGCCTTATCAATGCCTTGCATTTAACTTGCCAGTGCTTGTGCAGTTTCCTGTTTTCGTCATTTGGATCTTTTTTCCATTTCCTGAAAGATGCTTTTTTGGCAACAGCCTCTCTGACCTCACCTTTAAACCATGCTGGCAGTTTTTTGGACTTCCTTCCACTTTTCTTAAAGCATGGAATACAGCCGGTCTGGGCTTCCAAGATAGTATTTTTCTACAACACCCAAGCTTGATGTAAGTCTTTAACCTTTGCAACTGCTCCTTTTAGTTTTTTCTTAACTATTTTTCTCATTTTATCATAGTCTCCCTTTCGAAAGTTAAAAGGTTCTGAACAGACTGCAACAGAAATGCACTGTCATAGCAGGTCGGAGCAGCAGTATAATGAATTGCTAATGAGTATTAACGAATCACTCTGTCGTAATGAGCAGCCAGCACAGCTAAACCCCCTTAATAACGTCCAGCACTCTGATTTCCCATAATGCTTTCTGCAGGGCTACTCTGGAGCCTTCCTCAGGAGTGTTGCAGCATTGCTGTGGAAACCCAGCAGACACAGAGAATATGCTAGAAAAAATGTTAATTCCCCAAAGCTTGGCTTGAGTAAACTGGTGGAAAAAGGCTTTGAAGGAAACTGAAACAGCGACAGCAGTTCAGGGGCTCAGACTGGATGCCCTCGGTTTAACTCATGGCCACTCACATTGCTGAGGGTGACGACTGCACCTCTTATCTTGCACACAGTGTCACTTCATGTCCATGAAGTACCATCAAACCACTGTACTACAAAGGAGGAAACATTTGACCAAGTGTTTATAAAAGGTGAAGAAATGATTATTTACACCGCACACACATAAGAGGAGGACCCAGAAGCTCTGTGATTGTGCACAGTATAGTGTGTACTGTGGGGGAGTCTCATCAGCGTTCAGCCCGTTTGTGCTGCAGGGGAGGAGGGAAGCCATTGATTGAAGCTGTGCAGTGTTTGCTGTCACAGGGAGTCCTCAGTCACTCTCCGGCAGGGTGTCCTGCAAGAGGAATCCTCACTCAGGATCCAAGCAGTGTGCACTGCACTATGCAGGTCTATCGCTATTAATCGTTGGCTGATATTATATGTTTACATTTAAAAAGATAAGCAGAGATGTGTTCTAACATGTGAAAGGGATAGAAATACACGTAGCAGTTGTGTTACAGGCCGTCTTCTTGGCATGGCAGAGGTTTTGCATGTTTCTGAAACAGACGAGTGCAGTCCTTGTTTTCTGGCACACTGTCGCTACATTCCTGCAGCTCCGCAGAAGTGAAGTTTCCACAGCTTGCTACATTGTACTTTCTCGTTTCCTCTCTCACACTTTATTGAGGAAGGCCAATAACACAATCCTTTCATTTCAGATGTTCTTATCTTGGTCTCAATGCCGCTCGGTCTGTGGCTATAGAAGTACGTCCCTTCTGTGTGGGCCTCAGACTTCCTTCCACAGGAACAAGGCGCCTCTTAGGCATATCATACTCATGACTGTTCGATCCCAGACTTGTGCAGTGCTCTAGACAGACACTTAATGGACAGTTCATACTCCCTGGAGCTTATAGTCTGGTCAGGACCGACAGACAAAAAGAAATAACAAAAAGCAAATTGGGGGTTTTGCATTAACACCACAAGACAGCAAGTCTGTATCTGAGAAAAATTTGAGTAGGTGGTTCTGGGTGGGATTAAATTGAGAATATTCGTTATCAAATATCATGATGGTCACAGCCTGTAAAGATTTCAAGAAAACCTCTGGTTATGTAGCATCTTAGTGTAACTAGCCAGAACTATCCAGCCTCATTCAGTGGAAGAAAGCGAGAAACGCACTCCTGGTCTGAGCCCCGGTGAGCAGGAGGAATTAGGGGAGAAAGTGAGAAACGCACTCCCGGTCTGAGCCCCGGTGAGCAGGAGGAATTAGGGGAGAAAGCGAGAAACGCACTCCCGGTCTGAGCCCCGGTGAGCAGGAGGAATTAGGGGAGAAAGCGAGAAACGCTCTCCCGGTCTGAGCCCCGGTGAGCAGGAGAAATTAGGGGAGAAAGTGAGAAACGCACTCCCGATCTGAGCCCCGGTGAGCAGGAGGAATTAGGGGAGAAAGTGAGAAACGCACTCCCGGTCTGAGACCTGGTCATCAGGAGGAATTAGGGGAGAAAGTGAGAAACACACTCCCGGTCTGAGCCCCGGTGATCAGGAGGAATTATGGGAGAAAGGGAGAAATGCACTCCCGGTCTGAGCCCCGGTGAGCAGGAGGAATTAGGGGAGAAAGCGAGAAACGCACTCCCGGTCTGAGCTCCGGTGAGCAGGAGGAATTAGGGGAGAAAGCGAGAAACGCACTCCCGGTCTGAGCTCCGGTGAGCAGGAGGAATTAGGGGAGAAAGCGAGAAACGCACTCCCGGTGTGAGCTCCGGTGAGCAGGAGGAATTAGGGGGGAAAGGGAGAAACGCACTCCCGGTCTGAGCTCCGGTGAGCAGGAGGAATTAGGGGAGAAAGCGAGAAACGCACTCCCGGTCTGAGCTCCGGTGAGCAGGAGGAATTAGGGGAGAAAGCGAGAAACGCACTCCCGGTCTGAGCTCCGGTGAGCAGGAGGAATTAGGGGAGAAAGCGAGAAACGCACTCCCGGTCTGAGACCTGATCAGCAGGAGGAATTAGGGGAGAAAGTGAGAAACGCACTCCCGGTCTGAGCTCCGGTGAGCAGGAGGAATTAGGGGAAAAAGCGAGAAACGCACTCCCGGTCTAAGCTCCGGTGAGCAGGAGGAATTATGGGAGAAAGTGAGAAACGCACTCCCGGTCTGAGACCTGATCAGCAGGAGGAATTAGGGGAGAAAAGTGAGTTACTTACCTGTAACATGAGTTCTCCAGGGACAGCAGGATAAGTCAGCCACAAGTGGTGATGTCATCCGACGGAGCCGAGACGGAAGTACTCTCAGTAGCCCCGCCTCCCGATCCGCCCCTAGCTGGCCAGGATTTCTCTAGCTGAGGTACGCCAGGAGCTAGGTGGCGGATTGAGGACGTGCCCTATGTGCTCCCCCAAGCCGGGGAGGAGGGCGGGAAGGTGTGGCTGACTTATCCTGCTGTCCCTGGAGAACTCATGTTACAGGTAAGTAACTCAGTTTTCTCCCAGGACAAGGAGGATGAGTCAGCCACAAGTGGTGCCTCCCAAGCTGCACTCACGGCGGCGTGGGGGGAGAGGGCCGAAGATAAGAAGTAGGCAGGCATAAAGTGCAACAGTTAGGTTTAATGTGCAACACCGCAGGCAGTAACATAATGTGCAAGTAACATGAGAGACAAGGCAACAAGCCGTGAACAATCAAGAGTGCAATGACATTGGAATCAATAGCCGTCAACAATGCAAGAAGACAGTGCAATAGGTAACCGGGACAGCGACCAACTGGGGCACTGAAGAATAACAAACAGCAGTGCAATAAGTCATAAGTCATTAGAGAACAATGCAATACGTCATTGTAGGTAATAGTCATGGGCCACCAATGGGCGCTGGCTAGTAGATAGCGGGCACCCTGAAGCTTAGACTTGCCCAGGTGCTGGTACTTGCTTGTTGGCCGCGGACAGTACCGCTAGGCCGAAGGCGGAGCCGGCATGCTCTGTCATATCCAGGCAGTAATGGCGTTGAAAGGTGTGGATGGAGGCCCAGGTGGCTGCTCTGCAGATTTCAGGGACGGGGATGGAGCAGAGATTGGCAGTGGTGGCGGCCAGAGCCCGCAAGTGGTGAGCCCGGACTCCTGAAGCGGGCGGTGCTCCTGCGAGCGAAAGGCAGAAGGAGATACAAGAAGAGATCCAGATGGACAAGGTGCGCTTAGACACAGGGTGACCAGGTTTGTTGGGGTCATATGAGACGAAGAGCTGTGAGCCCTTGCGTAGAGAGGCAGTCCACTCCAGGTAGCACCAGATGGCCCTGACGCAGTCCAGGGTGTGAAGGCGCTGCTGTTCCAAGTCAGAGTGCGGGCCCGGTAGGAAGCAGGGTAGTTCAATTGCCTAGTTGAGGTGGAAGGTGGTGGCCACCTTCGGGACAAATTTAGGATGCATGCGTAGACATGCACGGTCTTGGTGGAGAATGGTATACGGTGCGTAGGCCACAAGGGCTTGCAGCTCGCTGATCCGTCTGGCCGAAGCGATGGCAATAAGGAACAGAGTTTTCCAGGAGATGAATTTTAGATCAGCTAGGTGCAGCGGCTCAAAGGGGGCCCCCGTGAGCTGATCCAGGACGATGTTGAGGTCCCAAGCAGGCACTGGTGCACGGACGGGTGGGCGCAGGTTGTGCAGGCCTTTCATGAAGCGGGTAACTAGAGGAAGGGCAGCAATAGAAGTGTCGCCAATGCGGTGGTGAAAAGCCGCAATGGCGGACAGGTGAACCTTGATGGACTGGGTCTTGAGGCCAAGCGAGGAGAGAACAGAGAGGTATTGAAGGAGGGATGGGACCGGACAAGAGAAGGGGTCAAAGCGCTCCGTCTCGCACCAGATGCTGAACCGACGCCATTTGAGGCTATAGGACTTTCTGGTAGAAGGGCGTCGGGCTGCTAGGATGACTCGCTGCACTTCAGATGAGAGGTTCAGTGGTGCCAGGGCTAGCCTTTCAGCTTCCAAGCCGTTAGCGATAACATCTGCAAGTTGGGATGGAGGATGGTGCCGTTGTCCTGAGAGAGTAAGTCTGGCCTCAGGGGCAGGCGAATGGGGGATTCAAGCACCAGGCGATGTAGGTATGGGAACCATACCTGCCGGGGCCAGTAAGGGATCACCAGGATGGCCACTGCCTTGTCCCTGATCAGGTGTTGGATAGTCCGTGCGATGAGGGGAATGGGTGGAAAGGCATACACCAGGGGCCACTGGTCCCACGTCACGTCGAAGGCGTCTGCAGCCACCCTGTGCTGCGCGGGTCTCTTGGAGCAAAACAGACGGCATTTGGCGTTCTCCTGAGACGCGAAGAGGTCGATATCTGGAAGACCCCACTTCGTGAAGAGGTACTGCGACACTTCCTTGTGGAGAGTCCACTTGTGTGGGTTCAGCTGTCTGCTGAGGTGATCGGCTATGACGTTCTCCTCTCCTGGCAGGTAGCATGCGTGGAGACTGCATTTGTATGAACTGGCGAGGCGCCAGGTGCGTAGGGCCTCCTTGCACAAGGGCCTTGAGCACGTGCCCCCTTGTTTGTTTATGTAGAACATGACCACTTGGTTGTCTGTCAGGATCCGGACGACTTTGCCCTTTAGGCGTTCCTGGAAGGCCATGAGTGCAAGGCGGACAGCTCTGAGCTCGAGAACGTTGATGTGTAGCTCTTTTTCTGAAGGCGACCAAGAGCCTTGAGTGTGGGCGCTGGCACAATGCGCACCCCAGCCCAGATGCAAGGCATCTGTGGTCACTGTGGCTTGGTGCGCAGGTAAGCGTAGGGCTCTGCCCTGCGACAGGTTGTGTTGGCTGGTCCACCAACTTATAGCCTTGGCCACGAGGGGTTCGATGGGGATCAGTGTAGTCAAGGGTTGTGAGTGTTGGCACCAGTGGGAGCGTAGGTGCCACTGGAGGACACGCATGTGCAGCTTCGCGAGGGGGATGACATGGGTGGTAGCCGCCATGTGGCCCAGGAGACGCAGGAGAGTCCTTGCTGTGGACTGGGGGGAGCGAAGCACCTGGAGGGCTAGAAGTATGATGGTTTCTCATCCTGCCCTTGGGGAGGAAGGCCTTTGCCCGGGTGGTGTCTATAAGAGCTCCAATGAACTCCAACTGCTGGACAGGAGAGAGATGAGACTTCCCGTAGTTGATTAGAAAGCCCAGGGAGGTTAGCAGCGAAGTGGCTCTTTTGACTGCTCTCCGAAAATCTGCGGTAGAGGTTGCGGTGATCAGCCAGTCATCCAGGTAGGGAAACACGCACACTCCAAGTTTGCGGAGGTGAGCAGCCGCTACTGCCACACACTTGGTAAAGACTCTGGGGGCAGGGGAAAGGCCGAAGGGTAGGACCTTGTATTGGTAGTGCTTCTCCGCCACCTTGAAGTGTAGGAATTTCCTGTGATGAGGGTGGATTGGAACATGGGTGTAGGCATCCTTAAGATCCAAGGAGGCTAGCCATTCCCCGGGTTGGATGAGGGGCAGAATGGATGAGAGAGAATGCATCCTGAACTTCTCCTTGGTGATGCACTTGTTGAGCTTTTGCAGGTCGAGAATTGGCTTGGTACCCCCCGATTTCTTGGGGACGAGAAAGTATCTCGAGTAGAACCCTGTATTGACCTCGTTGGGTGGAACGGGTTCGATGGCCTTGGATTGTATAAGGGCTGTGATCTCTGAGTTCATGGCTGGAAGATGCTGGGGGGGGTGGGGGTGTTGGTCGCCGGCGGCAGGCGCCGAGGTGGTAGCGAAGAGAATCTGATTCGATAGCCCTGCTTGAGGATAGTGAGCACCCACCGGTCCGTCGTTATATTCGCCCAGGAGCGCTGGAAGGCAGACAAGCGACCCCCCGTCGGAAGGTGGGGGCAGGGCGAAGAGTCAAAAACTAGGAGTGCTCTTAGCCGGAGCAGAGGATTGTGGAAAACTGCAGGAGGATCTGGATAAATTGGAAGACTGGGCATCCAAATGGCAGATGAAATTTAATGTGGACAAGTGCAAAGTTATGCACCTAGGAAAGAACAACCCACACTATAGTTACACAATGCAAGGTTCCACATTGGGAACCACCACCCAGGAAAAAGATTTAGGAGTCATCGTGGATAACATATTAAAACCCTCTGCCCAGTGTGCAGCGGCAGCCAAGAAAGCAAATAGAATGCTAGGTATCATAAAGAAAGGGATGGAAAATAAAACAAAGGATATTATAATGCCTCTGTATCGTTCCATGGTACGACCGCACCTTGAATATTGTGTGTAGTTCTGGTCACCGTATCTTAAAAAGGACATAGCATTATTAGTAAAAGTACAGAGAAGAGCCACCAAAATGGTGAAGGGGATGGAAGGCTACTCCTATGAAGAGAGGCTACAAAGGTTGGGGCTCTTCAACCTGGAAAAGAGACGGCTGAGGGGAGATATGATAGAGGTCTATAAATTAATGAATGGAGTGGAGCAGGTAAACATGGATCAATTGTTTACACTATCAGAATATAGAAAGACTAGGGGACATGCAATGAAGCTACAGGGTAAACTAAATAAGAGAAAATATTTTTTCACTCAACGTGTAATCAAACTCTGGAATTTGTTACCGGAGGATGTAGTAAGGGCTGTTAGTGTAGCTGGGTTTAAAAAAGGTTTGGACAAGTTCCTGGAGGAAAGGTCCATAAACCACTATTAAAAAGGGACCCAGGATAATCAATGCTTGACCCAGTACAAGCATTGTGGAACCTGTGTCTTTTGGGGATACTGCTAGGTACGTATGACCTAGATTGGCCACTGTTGGAAACAGGATACTGGGCTTGATGGACCTCGGTCTGACCCAGTATGGCATATCTTATGTTCTTAGATGTGGTTTTCTTTTGAGCGCGCTCGCGCTGGTGCGGTTTCTGCCTGTAAGGCTGCTGATAGGGTTGCTGTTTGTATCGCGGTTGTTGCCATTTCCGGTAGGTGTTGTAGCGCTTGTGAGTTGAGTAGCTCTGCGAGTTTCCCTTACGATAAGGACGAGGGCGATCTGTACCCTCCTCGAGGGTTTGAAGAGTGGTACAGTGTTCCCGCATATCGTTGACGGTGTCCTTGACTTTATCACCAAAGAGGGAGTCCCCAGTGCAAGGGGTGTCTGCAATCTTGTCGTGAGAGTCCGTACGTAAGCCAGAGGCCCTAAGCCAGGCAAGGCGACGTGCAGAAATGGCAGACCCTGCGATTCTCGCAGCTGTCTCGAAAGCGTCGTGGGCAGCTCGTCCCTGATGTCTGGTGCAGTCTTCGAGGTCTGCTAAGGATGTAAGGAGAGCCGGCGGGACTTCAGCAAGCTGGGCGACGGAAGTCTTGATGTTGGTCCGGCAAATCCTGGTAGATGGTGTATTGAAATTGGTGGGCCGCTACCCTGGCGTTAAGCGTGGCCCCTTGGTAAACCCACTTCGCCACATCATCAAGGAGTTTGTTGTCCTTACCCGGTGGTGCATTGCTGGAGGTGCATGAGTTTTTGGAACGCTTGATGGCCGACTCGACCTCAATAGACTGATGTGGGAGTTGCGGCTTGTCAAAGCCTGGTAGGGGCTGAACTGCATATTTAAGGTCCAGTTTGCGTGTGCAGGTTAGATTGGAAGCAGGAGTTTGCCACGTCTTGGATAGGTTGTCCTGGAGAAGCTGGTACACCGGCAGTGCGGTGACGGTTTTGGGAGTGTCCACGAATTTGAGAGCGCTTTGAACTTCATTGCGCTGGTCCGGGGTATCCAAGGGAACGATGGATAGTGAGGAAATAACCTTGCGGATGAACTTGTAGGTCCTCCGGAGGGGCGGGAACCTCAGCAGGGTTATCAGAGGCCTCCGTGGAAAGAGAGAGCCTGAGAGGCAGAGCTTGTGCCGAGGGGGTTAGCTCCGTGGCGCTTCCCTGTGCAGAATTGTGCAAAGGGGCCGGTGCTTCAGGGGTTGGTGCTGCCGGCAATAATGGAGTGGAAGCCATGCTGGACAGTTTGGTAGCCCATTCCTGCAACATGTCTGTAAGGAGCAGGATAGATTCAGGGGGCTGATGTGGTGCAGTTGAGGACTGGACAGTGGGAGCAGGGTTTTGATTGTCATCCTTTGGGGAGGGCAAGTCTTCCAAGACTGAAGAGGATGACGATGACAATAAGGAGACAGCTCCCTGACTGGAAACTGAGGAGTCAGAAGAGTGCCGCGTCCTCTTTTGTGGTGTAGAGAGGTATTCTCCTGAAGAAGTGCTCCTGCAACATTTATGCCCTGAAGTACTCCCGTCTAGACTGCGCGATTTGTCACTGCGCCGTGAGGGGGATCTGGAGTCCCTCCGTGAAGTTTTGTCTCTTCTGTTGCTGAGATGGTGATGAGCACTGCTGTGCCGTTCGGGAGATCTGCAGCGACTCCGTGAGCCGCGTCGGCTGCGAGACCTGCGCCGGCTCCTATATGTTCTGCGTGAAGAGACACGACTGCCGCTAGATCTGTGCCTTGATGAGCTGCGCCGGCTCCGATGAGATCTGCGCCTGCTCCGATGAGATCTGCACCGGCTGTGAGAGATGCACCGGCTCCGATCGGATCTGCGCCGGCTGATGGATCTGCGGCTCCGATTGGGTCTGTGCCGGCTGATGGATCTGCTGCTCCGATTGGATCTGTGCCGTCTGAGGGGTTTGCGGCGGTTGCTGGCTCGTCTGCGGCTGTGGCTCCGGGGCTGTCTGGCGCGGCTGCGGGAGGCACTGGTTCGCCGAGCCTGGTAGTGAGATGGGCCGGCGCTGCGCTGTCCCTCTGCGGTCCTGTGAGAGCTGGGAGTACTGTGCCGGAGTCCGTCTGCGCCGATGCAGTCTTCAGGGTCGAAGGTCAGGATGGCAGGAACCGGAAGAGCTGCCGGAAGCGGGGAGGAGTCAAGATGCTCAGATATGGCGGCTTCCATGGGCAGACACGCGGCAGGCAGAGGGATGCTTTGGCGGCGGGGAATGGAGGCTGAAGCAGGCTCGTCCCCGGCCGGAGTGGGAACAGAAGAAGGTCTTACAGGCGCGATGCTCGGGATCGAAGCAGCAGCGGGGTCTGCTGAGCCCGGTTTCTTCATGATGATCGAGGTAGGTGAGAGAGTAGAAATCACGTCTTGCTGGCAAGGCGGAAGACAAATTCTGGCTAGCTAGCGGCGGATCGGGAGGCGGGGCTACTGGTCATGCCCAGGGGGCTAAAGCCCACTGGGCTACTGAGAGTACTTCCGTCTTGGCTCCGTCGGATGACGTCACCACTTGAGGCTGACTCATCCTGCTTGTCCTGGGAGAAAGTGAGAAATGCACTCCCGGTCTGAGCTCCGGTGAGCAGGAGGAATTAGGGGAGAAAGCGAGAAACGCACTCCCGGTCTGAGCTCCGGTGAGCAGGAGGAATTAGGGAAGAAAGCGAGAAACACACTCCCAGTCTGAGCTCCGGTGAGCAGGAGGAATTAGGGGAGAAAGTGAGAAATGCACTCCCGGTCTGAGCCCTAGTCAGCAGGAGGAATTAAGGGTGAAGCTCTGAATGCATCAATGGTAATAAGGCCATTACTTGCATTGACTATGGAGGTTGGGGCGGTGCTGATTGTTTAGCAGGCAGGGTTGTGCTATTTGTGTTACCAAAGATTGGTATAATCTCCTTGAATGCTCTTCCTGGGTTTGAAGTAGTCCTCTGTCAGTCTCATGGTATCCCGAGCTAAGACTTCATGAGTCTGTTTCGCCATTTACTTGTGTCTTGCTGGAAGCTCGGTCCTAAGAGTTCCTTCCAAGGTTCAGAAGGCATTTGATAACATCTCTCATGAAAGGCTGCTTGGGAATCTAAAAGGTCATGGCATAGGATTTGATGTCTTACTGTGGATTGATAAGTGGTGAAAAGACAGGAACCGAGAACAGGACTAAATGGTCAATCTTCCAAAAGGAAGAGGTAAATACTGAAGTGCCTCAGGGTTCTGTATTGGGCCCGATGATTTTCAACATATTCATTAAGAAAGTGCAAATTGATGTGTGTTTGTTTTGGTTTCTGTTGTTAATGCTTAATTTTATATATTTCACCCAGATGGGTTTGGCTGGATGTGCAGTTTATGAGGGAATTAGTGAATCCTGTCTTCCTTCCTATGGGTACACTGTGCTGGGTTGCACATTACAAGTTATCAGGGCCGGCCCGTCCATTGAGCAAGGATGTTGTTTGCACAGGGCCCTGCGTTTCAGGGGGCCCCACTCAAGCAGCATCTTTCATTGAAGAATGTCAGGCAGGGCGGCTTTAGAGTGAGCCGGAGAGGCCCTGGCTCCCTCTAACAGCTGCTGAAGTGAAGCGCGTCTTTTCCCTTCACTTCGGCAGCTGTACTGAAGTTTAGAACCCTGCTGCTCTGAGCGCAGGAAACAGGAAGTTCCCTTTGACCTCAGCGCAGCAGCATTTGAAACATCAGTACAGCTGCTGAAGTGAAGGGAAAAGGCGCACTTCACTTCGGCAGCTGTACAGGTGAGCCGGGGCCCCTCCAGCTCCCTCTTAGATCGCCTTGGGGCTCTTGGGGCGGGGGGGGGGCTTGGACTGAAAATGGGCTGGGGGCGTACTAGGACTGGAAATGGGCAGGAAGGGTTACTAGGATTGGAAATGGGCCGTGGGGGGTTGCTAGGACTGAAAATGGGCTGGGGGGGGGGGTTACTAGGACTGGATATGGGCTGTGGGGGGTTGCTAGGACTGGAAATGGGCCGTGGGGGTTACTAGGACTGAAAATGGGCTGGGGGGGGGGGGTTGCTAGGACTGGAAATGGGCTGTGGGGGGAGTTTACTAGGACAGAAAATGGGGTAGTGGAGGGGGGGGTTTGAACTGCAAATAGCTGATGGGAAGGGGGGCTTGGAATAGAAATGGGCTGTGATGGGGGCTTGGATTGAAATGGACTCATAGAGGGGCTAGGACTGGAAATCGGCCCATAGAGGGGCTTGGATTAGAAATGGGCAGAGTGGGGGGGGGAACTAGGACTAGAAATGGGCTGATGGGGGACTGGGATTGGAAATGTGCTGATGGAGGGGCTAGGATAGGACTGGAAATGGGCTTTTGGGAGGGGGGCTAGGATTGGAAATGGGCTATAGTGTGGGCTTGGATTGAAATGGACTCATGGAGGGGCTATGACTGGAAGTAGGCTCATGGGGGGCTTTGATTGGAAATGGGCTGAGTGGAGGGGAGCTGGGATTGGAAATGGGCTGATGGTGAGACTAGGAAAGGACTAGAAATGGGCTGATGTTGGGCTGGGATTGGAAATGAGCTGATGGAGGGGCTCGGATAGGACTGGAAAAAGGCTGATGGTAGGGCTGGAATAGGATTGGAAATGGGCTGATGCGGAGACTAGAAGGGAGTGGATGCTGGGTGGGGCTGGAACTAGAAGGGAGCTGATGTTGGGGGAGGATTAGAATGGGATGGGGCTGGGAGAGTGAAATGGAGAGGGGAAAAATATTTTGTGTGGGAGGGAAGAAAAATCTACAATTGGCCGGATATTGGGAGAGTAAGTGGGGATTGAGGATGGAGGGGTAAAATTTGAGTGGATGAAAAAGGAATAAAGAAAGAGATGGAGGAAAGAGCAAAAGTAGAAAGATTAGTATGTTAAAGCAGATGTAGAGAGAGAAGGAAAATAACTAAAAGAGAGAAGAAAGGACAAATGGACAGCAGACGATGGAGAGTTAGCAGAAGACATGAAGAAACCAGAAGAAAGTGACTGGAGCAATTGCAACTGAAAAAAAATGCACAAAAGGTAGAAAAATATCTCTTTATTTTGAATTTATTAACTGGAATATGTCAGCTCTGGGAAATTTGCATCATTAACGTCTGCGCTTTGTTTAGTACAAGAGGAAATTAATTTATAGTTTTATTTCTACAGTGTTGTTGTACATTCCAAGTTTGGCTTTTGGGGTTCCCAGTTTAATTATTGCCTTCCTGTTTCTAAATTGTGATCCCTTGTTCTTTGTTTGGTGATGGTCTATGTTCTGCATGTGTAACTGAGCTGAGGTATTCTGTTTATGTAGTTTCTATTTGACATTGCCACTTGTTCTCTTTCCCCAATAGATCATGTATTGTTATTCTCTGAAATGTATAGGTTTAATATTTGCATTGTTGCCTTTTGATAGGTAGAGTTTGGTGCTTTGTGAGTCCTGGTAGTGCTGTTAGGATACGGCGGGTTTGCTATGGGTTCTAAATGGGCAGTGTTTGTACTAGTTCCTAATGTGCCTGGCGGTTGTCACTGGATTATAGTAATGTAGAAATCTTTTAGTCTTTTTTTATCCATACGCTCATTAAGAGGCATGTTTACTAAACGTTAGTGTATGGTAACATTATGCAAATTTATGCAAATGAGGCCCCACACTGAATCTCTGCACATGGCCCCTCACCCCCCTTGGGCCGGCCCTCCAGGTCATCACCCTTGAAAAGGAGTTTGGAGATACTGTTGAAAATATGTTGAAATCCTCGTCTTGATGAGATATGATGCTGCACAAAAAAATCAAAGAGACTATTAGGAATTCTTGAAAAAGGCATGGAGAATAAAAGGAAGGATATCCTAATGCCTCTGTACCGATCTGTGCTTGATTAGGACCTTAGTATTATGTGTAATTCTGGTTGCGTGGTCTCAAAAGAAGATATAGCGACATTAGAGACAGTACCAAGGAGAGCAAGCGAAATAGAGGCTTTTCAGCTTGGAGAAGAGACAATGTTTGTGGGGAGTGGGTGGTAGGGGGGAGGTGTATAAAATGCTAAGTGGGATAGAACAGAGGAACGAGGAACAGCTATTTCCTCCTTCAGTGAGTATTAGGATTAGGAGAGACTCCAGAAGACTAACAAGCAGCAGATTTGAAACAAATTGGTGAATGTATTTTTTCAGTCAATGTATAATTAAGTTGTAGAATTTGTTCCTGGAGCATGTGATCAAGGCTAATTTGATTTGAGTTCTTGTATTGATACACTGCATTTCACAACAAGAACAGTAGCAAAGTGGTTTGCAGTAAGCAAAATAATAATAATAATAGTTGGGTTTCAAAAACATTTGGACAGGCTTCTGGATCACAAGCCCATTAACATGTATTTGCCAGGCGCAGCTTCATCAGTATCGCTCCATAGTGTGACTGCATCTTGGCTACTTTGTGCAATTTTGGTCAAGGCATCTTAAATAAGATATAGCAAGATTATGAAAAGTACACAGAAGAGCAGTCAAAATGATAAAGGGGATGGAAGAACTCTCCTGTGAGGAAAAGCTGAAAAACTCTAAGCTCTTTAGCCTCAGAGAAGGGATGGACGAGGGGAGATATGATAGACGTTTACAAAAGGAATGGTTAAATGTGAATCAGTTGTTTACTCCTTCAAAATATACAAATATTAGGGGGCAGACCATGAAGTTACAAAGTAGCACATTTAAAACAAACTGGAGAAAGTATTTGTTCATTTATTTTATTTATTTATTTGTGCGCTTTTCTATACCGCCCCTTCCAGAGATCAGGGGCGGTTTACAGAAACATGGTAAACATCAATTACATAGAACATTTTTGAGCACATAATAACTATTTTACAGAGAAAATATTAACTATTTTACATAGATTGAGCACATATTCATTATTTACAGAGAGTAGGACAAATATGCACATCGATAATAAACATATTAACTATTTACAACAGCCAGAACAGGTCTGACTATAGTTCCGTGGAAGGAGTATAGCGGAGTTATCAGTGGGAAAGTGCAAGGGAGAGTGGGACATGAGTTAGGTAGGGTAAACTTGTGTTAGGAGATTTGTGTACTCTTGTGACATCTGCTCGAGGGCGAGCTGTAAGTTGTGATAGTGCTGGGTGAAAAGGTATGTTTTAAGTTCCTTCCTGAAGGTTAGAAGGTCTTTAATCTCTCTTAGGTTGCATGGTAATTTGTTCCATCAACTGGGTGCATAATAAGAGAAGGCAGTATTGCTTGTTACCTGCTTCGTTTTTCTTACAGAGTCAGGGATTACAAGCATGTTAAGGTTCATCCTTCTTCTCATTCTGTTTTCTGAGGGGGTCTGGATTAGGGTTGCTAGATGAGAAGGGGCTATTTCGTTAATGAGCTTGAATATAGTGACTAATGTTTTATATTGAATCCTACTGGCAACAGTTAGCCAGTGGAGAGTGTATAGAATTGGAAGAGATGTGGTCGTATAGCTTGGCTTTGAAAATAATCCGAGCAGTAACATTTTGGGCCATTTGTAGTGTGTGAAGCTTTTTCTTAGATGTATCTTGAAATAAACCGTTGCAGAAATCTAGGTGTGACATTATAAGTGCCTGGGCAACCATTCTGAAATCACCAATGTCAATGAGGGGTCTGAGTTGCTGAATGGTCCTAAGTTTAAAGAATATAGTTTTAGCAGTCTGTTTTATATGAGGTGTCATGCTTAGGGGTATGTTTACTAAACCGTCTTAATGTTACCGGCGTTAGTTGCAGCCTTACTGTGACGAATGCCATATAAGGTAATGGGCGTTCCAGTCTTAAGGTAGCATTTCGGGTTATCGCACGATAAAGTCCGTTATCGTGTGATAGAGGGATCCGTGGCACGTTAACGCGCGTTAGCCTTAATTAGGCACGCTGACCTGCAAACACAGCAACAGAGGTATAGCACAATGGTTAATACATTGACTGATGAAACAGGGGTCATGAGTTTGATCCCCCAATGGGCTTAATGAGTAAGGCTGTCTGAGGCATTACCTTTTACTTTAAATCAGTGCTGTCTGAGGCATTTTCGTTTTTTAATTTAAATTAGTGCTGCCAGCAAACACACCCTCACAGTGCCATAACCTTAGGTGACGCATAAGGCGCCTTATAAGGCACTCCAGAGGGCACATTATAAAGTGCACTGTCCGCCAAGGCACCTTATAATGTTCCCTATAGGGTGCCTTATAAGGCGCTTTATAGGGTGCCTTATAGGGCACTTTATAGGGCGCCTTATGAGGCACCTTAAGGTTACAGCACTGTGAGGGTGTTTTTGCTGGCAGCACTAATTTAAATTAAAAAAGGAAATTCCTCAGACAGCCCTATCAAATAATACCACTGTGGGATCAAACCCATGACCTCTGCCTCCACAGTCAGTGAAGTAACCAGTGGACTACATCTCTATAGCTACTAACACATCCCTGGCTGGCTACAGAAAGACTGCAGGTCACCACACAAACTGTCTGCTGTGGTTACCAGGATAGGGTTAACACACCCGTACCCATGATGCACTGCACATGCAGATCAGCAGTCTACAGATGATCACAAGATGGGGTATGCACCCCCACAGCACTTCGGCCTGGTAGCGGGAACTGACCGTGTGTGTTATTGGCACAGAGTAGCTACAGACCATCACATTGTGCGGGTACTGTGCTCACCCTGAGGGCGAGGTGGGGCGTCCAGCACCAGGTCTGCAGCACCTGGCTTAGCTGAGATAGGCTATGCTGCAGGTCTCCATCAGTGCCAGTGTATGATAGGTAGTCCTTGCAGACACACCTAGGATACACCTGTGTCCATCTGTATTTCCCTGTCACGTCTAGCCCTTGTGGACTATGATGCACCCAGAATAGTGCATATCCTGTGTGGGTGCCATGGTCACATGATTTAAGTGAAGGAGGTGTTTGGACCCATAAGCAGATTATGTAGAACCACCCAACCCGCCCTCTGAGGCTCAGGGTGGGGGGATAGGATCTCCCACCAACAGATCCACATTCTACATCCCTGCAACGGTGGCACTAGAGGGGACCATCAACCCCAGTCCTGCTGGGGAATGGGCACCCTACAGGGCAGTCAATGCAGATCTGTATGCATCCATAAGGCAATGGCAGACAGACAATAGGCCTGGAAATGCTCAGCTGCCCCCCACCACTATCTGACATTCTCCAGCCACAAGCACAGTGAGTCTCCAGCCGCTGCACCCTGCAAGGTGTTCCAGCCATACACATATTAACTGCAGACAGTCTGCTAGCTAGTCCATGGTGCATGTTCCTGGAGGAGATGCGTGCACCCAAAACTGGGATGTGAGCACACCCACCAAGCAGATAAGTCAGTGATTGGGCCCCAGAAAAGAGAACCCATAAATATCACTTGAGAGAAATACTGTATAGCACTATGAGGGAACCTAGCCATGCCGTGGTCACTACTCAGGCAGGGTGAGAGTGACCTCCCAGCATGACATGCTGTGGCCACCCTGTCCGTGCAGGTGGTGGCCGGGCACTACAATGTTCCAGCCATTGCCCTATGCCCTGTGCAGATGCATCCTGCCCTGGCCACCCTGTCCGGGCCATACCCACAGTACCTTGCTCCTCATTATGCACATTGGCAGGCTAACACTGGAAACAGTGCAAGCAGTGTGGGCTGAGTAAGGTGTAGGCAGCCACAACACACTGGATAGACAGACACACACTCCCACACCTATGCCAGCATTGTGCAAATATAGAGGCTTTTGGCAGCCCTGGCCACCACACCAGTCCTGGGCACAGTGCAGGCATGGCTATGGTACGCAATACTTTTGAGGTCACTCCCCGGGGTGGTAAACACTGTCAGAAACCAAAACTGAAACATACTCCACAATATCAGAAAGGTTGCTATGTTGCAGCTCTCTCAGCAAATTGTGCTTAACTTAGGAATTGTATCTGCCATTAATCATAGCAACCTTTGGATATATGTGTAATGTGTTCCTAAGTTTAGGGTGGCATTGCTAAGGTATGCAGGTGCCAGTATTGGGAGATGCTGCTGCGCGCAGGGCCCGACAGCCTGACTCTCCATGAGGCTTTGGATAGTGGAGCCTGTGGGTGTGGGTGTTTATGCCCCCGTTGGCCGCTACTCTAGGGCAGAGGTTCCCAAATCCGGTCCTGGTGGGCCAAACACTGTTCAGGTTTTCATGCTGTCCCTAATGAATATGCATGAGATACATTTGCATACAATGGGGGTGGCGCATACTAATGCAGCACAGGCATATTTATTAGGGACAGCATGAAACCTGAATGGTATTTGGCCCTCCCGGACTGCAGTTGGGAAACTCTGCTCTAGGGATTGCACATGTTTATGGTGTCTGTGCTCTGTAGGGTAAAATATAGGCGTTTCAGGCATGTTTATGTTATCTGCAATAAAGGTTCCATCTTTATTACCACGGTTTAGTACTGGGTAAAATATGGGGAAAGGGTTGGCAGGAGCCACAGCTGGGACTTGAACTTGTGACCTTCTGCTCCTGAACACACTGGCTGTGTGTACTGCACCACACTGTTGCCACAGGGACAGTTCATTCCCTGGGGATACCATGACTGTTCGTCAGACAGACCCTGTCTGTTGCATTGCACGGCACTCACCTAAACGGGACTAGGCCATGGTCTGCTGTGGGCAGATGCCACTGCCCCCTCCGCCACCAGCACCCCTCCGCCACCATGCTGCCATGCCATTATGCCGGTGGTGCTGGTGGTGCGCAGTCCCAGGCCATCCAGTATGCCTGTAGGCAGCTGCCTATGGTGTGGGTTCTCGGGTAGGGGTGCCTGCATAGACATGCGCGCTTCCCCCCCCCCCCACACCGCCTGCCAATGTTATGTGCCCTTGGGGGTACCTGCTGGGTAATCTCCCCTGTGACACTATGGGACACACACTTATGCCCATGTTGGACCCTTGTCAGTTGCTGTCTTGCTGCTTTACAGTTTCGGCATTCCTATGTGCCACCTAGGCATCTGCCTAGCCCGCACTGTGCCCCAGCTGGACCACAGCATGTGCCACCTGCAGCCCCCTGTATCCCATTTACAGCATCAGTACAGTTGCCCTTTCCTACCTGCCCACTCTGCTGTTGCTGCACATGTGCACGCCATAACAAACCTGCCCAATCTAAACAACAGAAACCCTGATCAGCACTATTTCAATGTGGGATCATTCACTTTGTAGGGGGACAGAGCATAGACCCTTCCAAACATGATATCTTCCTTTTTACGCTTTGTCAGTAGTGTTGCTTTATGTTTATCATTAATATCACTATTGGCCAGCTTGGTTATTGGGATTTTAGATGTGGTTGTGTGGTCCTTTTATATGTTTATTTGCCTCTTTGTTCCCTGCACATGTATCACAACTATCACTTTTCTGGGTTTCCCTGCCTTTGCTGCACATTGCTGACTGAAATGGTTTCTCTTTCCTGCAAATGTGCCTTAACGCGAGGGTTTCACTGGCGTTAGTGTTCAGACCCGGATTTCACAGCGTTAGTGTGCCTGGAGCCTCTTCCCTCCTACTCTCCGCCCATTCATCCCTTCTCTCCGCCCTCTGGGAAGCCTTACTCCAGCCTTCAGACCCGGATTTCACAGCATTAGTGTGCTTTAATGCTGCCGCTGCGTTATCGTACGATAAGTGAGTTATCGTGCGATAAGTGGCGTTATCGTGCGATAATGTGACGTTATCGTGCGATAATGTGACGTTATCGTGCGATAATGTGACGTTATCGTGCGATAATGTGACGTTATCGTGCGATAATACCACCGCTGCGATGTTAAGACGGTTTAGTAAACATACACCTTAGTGTTTTGTCAAGGATAACTCCAAGATAGTTTACTTTGGATTTGAGTGGAAGGGTGATGTTCATCAGATTAACAACAGACGGGTGGATGAAATGGGTTTCTGGAAACAAAAAGTGCTTCCGTTTTTTTGAAATTAATATCCATGTGTATTGAGCGGAGCCAAAGTTCGGCTTTGGAGAGACAGGTTGCAATTTTGTCATAATTGGGATTATCTATGTCGCATGGGGCGAACAACATGATGTCATCTGCGTAAATGAAGTAGTTTATATTGTGGTGTTTGAAAATGGTGCAGATAGGTTGAAGATAAAGGTTAAAGAGTAAAGCAGAGAGAGCAGATCCTTGTGGAATACCCTACTCTTGTGGGAATGGTAGGGAAGGGGATTGATCTATTCTAACATATTGGAATTGGTTAGATATGTAAGATTTAAACCAGCCGAGCGTTTTCTCTTTTAAACCTAATTGCTTACACGTGCCCTCATGTTAAATGTTACCTTCAATTGTACTGTCTAAATGCTAATAAGTAACTGTACTGTCTAAATGTTTACACGTACCCTAATGTTAAATGTAACCCTCCAATCGTAATGTGACATGACCACCTTGATTGAAGGATAAGGTGGCATACAGATCTGTCTAAATAAATAAATAATTGTGTTAGCCTGGCTATGAGGGTGCTATGGTTTACACTGTCGAACGCTGAGGAGATATCAAGGAAAATAAGCCAAAAAGCTTGCTTAACATTATCCATGCCTTTGATGAGTGAGTCAAAGAGAGCTATAAGTAAAGTTTCTACCCCATGATATGGGTGGAAGCCGGACTGGTGCTCATCTAAAGGGGAGGTTGTGTCGATATGGTCCTACAGCTGAATCTGAACTACCTTCTCGATAATTTTAGCTAAGAAGGGTATACTAGCAATGGGGCGATACGAGGAGGGGTCACTGTTGTTAAGAGTTTTATGTTTTAGTAGAGGGCGAATTGCTGTATACTTGAGGTCATCTGGCATGATTCACGATTCATTGCTGGAGGATGTGGTATAAGCGTTTTAGCATAGCTGGGTGTAAAAAATGGTTTGGACAAGTTTGTGGAAGGAAAGTCCATAAAGTGTAGCTAACTGCTTGCATCTGGGAATCTCGCTAACTTTGGTCCAGTATTTGTGAACTGTCTTGACCACTGTAGGAAACAGGATACTGCTGGGGCTTGATGGTCCTTTGGTCGGATCCAATATGGCAGCTGTTATGTTCTAATAACTAGAACGTCTAGTCGAAATACAGGTGCTCGTATGAGTCTGTCTGTCTGCCATTAATTGGCAGCTGGCTGTGTCTGCCAGGTTGTGAGTACTGTAAAATCCATCAGGTTAATTTTCAAACACTATGGTCAATGTTTATTCTTTGTGCTGGTCGTAGCATTTATATTATCCACATATCTGGATAATGAGCAGTGCTGAATGTACATGGGGAGTGCTGACTTCAGCCTTTTGCTCTCCTAAATTAAACTGCATAGCTATACAGATAGCAGACTGAATCACTGCTAGCTGAAGAATTAAGGTCAGTCCTCACACTCTGCCCCAGCAGTATCGGGATAGTGCCGGGGAGGTTTGTAGGAATTTTCAGCGGCACTATTCGTATTAGGCTTGTGCATTTGTTTGAGTACCTAAAAATTAAGCATGTGCGCAGTATACCGATTGTGTGCGTATGTTAATTTGTAGGTATACATGTGCGCAAGCCATTTCCATGTACAGTAGGCACACAATCACAATGAAAATTTAAAAAATTCTGTTTGTTTTGACTGAAAACAGCAAAACCTTGGCCCTGCACGTGCCTAATTAGTATAATGCCAGTGAAAATTCAGACAGGCCTGCTACAGATAACTCCTTTTGAATATGGAGCTGTAGGATAAGGGCCCTGTCCTAAAGCCTCCCTTCCATTGCACTCTATATCCAAGGGCAGGCACACTTTTCTGTCGTGTCTCATGCTGATATGAGCAGAATGTTTGCCAGGCACTTCCATCGGCTACCCTGCCCACCTCCTTCTGTGCTAGCTGACCCTTCTTGGTTGCATCATAGTTGACTACATTGACTGTTTGGATTTTCAGCCTTTCTCCCTCTCCACTTATGACGTGGCTATTGATTACCTCACGGTGTCACAGCAAACTAACATGCGCGATACTTCTTTTTAAGACTTAGGGCAGACATCCTACATTTGGAGTGGAGGAGTAGCCTAATGGTTAAGAGCACTGGCTTGGGAACCTAGAGACCAGGGTTCAATTCTCACTAGCACTCCTTGTGGCCTTGGGCAAGTCACTTAAAATCCAAGTTATCAATATCCCTGTTTAATGTACATTACTAAGTTTAAGTTACAATGTAAACCCCTTTGATTGAAATGATAAAGCAGTATATAAAACCTGTTAAATAAATAAATTTGCAAAGGAAATAGTGGGGTAGACATAGTACCAAGAGAAAGATTAAATATTGCACTAAAAATAAAGAATTGGGCCTTCTAGATCTCTGTAGTTTTTCTGGTTTGTGCCCTACTAAACCCACACACTGATCCAGTTTAGTCTGCCACATCAGTGCCTGCATTTCTTCAAGAAATTATATGTTCAAATCGTTCAATTTAATGGAAAATTATTCTATGTAATGGAAAATGCACAAGTTTTGTACTTTCCACTGTTATATGTAAACCGCTTTTGATCGTCTGGAAAAAAGCGGTAAAAAATGTTAAATAAGTAAATAAATATGGCTTGATATTAGTGCCATTACACTAATTAGGTATGTGTAGGGCTAAAGCTGTTGTTGTTTTCAGTCAAAACAAACAGAATTTTATTAGAAATTTTCATTGATTGCATGCCTACTGCACGTGCAAATTGCTTGTGCACAGGTGTACCAATGAATTGAGTGTTATATCCCTCCCTCCCTCCCCACACCCACCCTCCCCTGGGAAAATCACAGCTTTATAGGTACTTGCACACCTTAAAAGACAGGAGGTGCTCTCAGGTGAAGCTCATTACCCAAATCAGTCATACACCAAGGACCTGAGATTAATTAAGCTTCAGGTGAACAAGGTATATTAAACTTCTTAGGTACAGTTTTAGTGGTATAAATATCCATTGCACCCTTTAGTACATATAGAACTTAAAGATCTAAACACAAACTTAAAACTAAGATGCAGACAGCAGTCCAGCAGCGGGATGTGGGCTTTCCAGTCTTTTGCATTGAGTGTCACATGTATGATTTTCTCCCAGCTGGTGAGAGGTCTTACGTGTGCACTAGGTGCAAGGAGCTCTCTGCTCTCAGGGAACGAGTCCGTTCTCTAGAGGCTAGAGTAGCAGACTTGGAAAACATAAGACAGACAGAGAGGTACATAGACGAGACCTACAGGGATATAGTCCTGAAGTCCCACCTCCAGTCTGGCAGCATCCCTGTTGCCATGGAGGAGAGAGGTCACGTGACAGGAGAGCATCACCCTGGTGTGGCAGGAAGTGATCCTGTAACTAGGACCTGTCCTCCAGGTGATGTAAACCCCTCTCGCACCGAGGAGGTTTCTCCAGGGCCAAGTGCCCATGCGGGAAGGGTTAGGACAGCAGTTATAGTTGGTGATTCGATCATTAGGCATGTAGATAGCTGGGTGGCTGGTGGACGTGAGGATCGCCTGGTAACATGCCTGCCTGGTGCGAAGGTAGCGGACCTCACACGCCACCTAGATAAGGTCTTAGATAGTGCTGGGGAGGAGTCTGCTGTCTTGGTACATGTTGGTACCAATGACATAGGAAAATGTGGTAGGGAGGTTCTGGAAGCTAAATTTAGGCTTTTAGGTAGGAAGTTGAAATCCAGAACTTCCAGGGTAGCGTTCTCCGAAATGCTTCCCGTTCCACGCGCAGGACCCAATAGGCAGGCAGAGCTCCGGAGTCTCAATGCGTGGATGAGACAATGGTGCAGAGATGAGGGGTTCGGATTTGTTAGGAACTGGGGAACATTCTGGGGAAAGGAGGGGCTCTTCCGAAGGGATGGGCTTCACCTTAACCGGGATGGAACCAGGCTGCTGGCATTAACCTTTAAAAAGGAGATAGAGCAGCTTTTAAACTAGATAATAGGGGAAAGCCGACAGTCGCCCAAGAGCGCATGGTTCGGAAGAATGTATCCTTGAAGGATACTACAAAAAGCAGAGAGGTTCCAAAAAAGAGTAAAGTAGCCCAAATGCCCTCGAGTATGGAGCAGACAGAACTTAAAGATCCCAAATTACCCATGTCTACCAATAGCCAAATTAATATGAATAAAATACAGTCTCTAAAATGCTTGTATGCAAATGCTAGAAGTCTACAAAACAAGATGGGAGAGTTAGAATATATAGCACTAAACGAGAGGTTAGATATGATTGGAATATCAGAGACATGGTGGAAGGAGGACAACCAGTGGGACACTGTGATACCTGGGTACAAACTATATCGAAATGATAGAGCTGATCAAATTGGTGGAGGGGTTGCGCTCTATGTTAGAGAGGGCATTAAATCAGAAAGGATTAAAGTTTTGCAAGAAACAAAATTTGCTGTAGAATCTCTATGGATTGAAATTCCATGTAAAAAGGGGAAGGCGATGGCAGTGGGGGTGTACTATCGTCCGCCTGGCCAGAATGAACAAATGGATGATGAAATGCTCAAAGAAATCAAGGAAGCTAGCAAAAGTTACAGTGCAGTAATAATAATGGGTGATTTCAATTACCCCGGCATCGACTGGGTCAGTGTCACAACAGGACATGCTAGGGAGATAAAGTTCCTAGATGAAATAAATGACTGCTTCTTGGAGCAGCTGGTTCATGAACCGACCAGAGGGGAAGCAATATTAGACCTAGTCCTTAGTGGAACACCAGATGTAGTGCAAGAGATAAGGGTGTTGGGGCCACTTGGCAATAGTGATCATAGCATGATCGCCTTTGATTTAATTAGTGGAGGAGGGATAGTAAGGAAATCCACAGTACTACCCTTTAACTTTCGAAAGGGAGACTATGATAGAATGAGGAAAACAGTTAAGAAAAAACTAAAAGGAGCAGTTGCAAAGGTTAAAGACGTACATCAAGCTTGGGTGTTGTTGAAAAATACTATCTTGGAAGCCCAGACCAGCTGTATTCCACGCTTTAAGAAAAGTGGAAGGAAGTCTAAAAAATTGCCAGCATGGTTTAAAGCTGAGGTCAGAGAGGCTGTTGTTGCCAAAAAAGCATCTTTCAAGAAATGGAAAAAAGAGCCAAATGATGAAACCTGGAAACAGCACAAGCACTGGCAAATCAAATGCAAGGCATTGATAAGGCAGGCAAAGAGAGAATTTGAGATGAAGCTTGCTGCGGAAGCAAAAACGCGAAATAAAGACCTTTTCAAGTACATTCGTAGCAAAAAACCCGTGAGAGAGTCAGTTGGTCCATTAGATGATAAAGGGGTTAAAGGAGCACTAAGAGGCGACAAGGCGATAGCGGAGAGACTGAATGAATTCTTTGCTTCGGTCTTTACTGAGGAAGATGTAGGGATGTTACCCACGACTGAAGTGGTATTTAAAGGTGTGGAAGAATTGAAGGAAATATCGATACATCGGGAAGATGTCTTACAACTATTAGATAAACTGAAGAGTAGCAAATCACCTGGGCCGGATGGTATACATCCAAGGGTGTTGAAAGAACTGAAATTTGAGATTGCAGACCTGCTATCAGTAATCTGTGAACTATCATTAAAATCATCTCTAATACCTGAGGATTGGAGGATCGCCAATGTAACACCAATTTTTAAAAAGGGTTCGAGGGGTGATCCGGGAAACTACAGACCGGTGAGCCTGACATCAGTACCGGGAAAAATGGTAGAAACCATCATAAAGAATAAAATTACTCAGCATATAGATAGTCATGACCTAATGGGAGACAGCCAACATGGCTTTAGACAAGGAAGATCTTGTCTTACTAATCTGTTATGTTTTTTTGAAGGAGTGAATAAACAGGTGGACAAAGGTGAGTCGGTTGATATTGTGTATCTGGACTTTCAGAAAGCCTTTGACAAGGTCCCTCATGAGAGACTTTTGGCAAAACTAAAGAGTCATGGGATAGGAGGCAGTGTACTACTGTGGATCAGGAACTGGTTAAAAGATAGAAAGCAGAGGGTAGGGCTAAATGGCCAATTTTCCCAATGGAGAAAGGTGAATAGTGGTGTACCCCAGGGATCTGTGCTGGGTCCGCTGCTTTTTGACATATTCATAAATGACCTGGAAAGTGGAATAACGAGTGAGGTTATCAAATTTGCTGATGACACAAAACTATTTAAAGTTGTTAAAACCCAGGAGGATTGTGGAAAATTGCAAGAGGATCTTGATAAATTGGAAGACTGGGCATCAAAATGGCAGATGAAATTTAATGTGGAGAAGTGCAAGGTTATGCACCTAGGGAAGAACAACCCAAACTATGGTTACACGATGCAAGGTTCCACATTAGGAACCACCACCCAAGAAAAAGATTTAGGCGTCCTTGTGGATACCATGTTAAAACCCTCGGCCCAGTGTGCAGCGGCGGCCAAGAGAGCAAATAGAATGCTAGGTATGATAAGGAAAGGAATGGAAAATAAAACAAAAGATATTATAATGCCTCTATATCGTTCCATGGTGAGACCGCACCTTGAATATTGTGTGCAATTCTGGTCGCCGTATCTTAAAAAGGATATAGCGATTTTAGAAAAGGTTCAGAGAAGAGCCACCAAAATGGTAAAGGGGATGGAAGGCTACTCCTATGAAGAAAGGCTAACAAGGTTGGGGCTCTTTAACCTGGAAAAGAGACGGCTGAGGGGAGATATGATAGAAGTCTATAAATTAATGAACGGAGTGGAACGGGTAAACGTAGATCGATTGTTTACCTTATCAGAATATAGAAAGACTAGGGGACATGCAATGAAGCTACAGGGTAAACTATTTAAGACTAATAAAAGAAAATATTTTTTCACTCAACGTGTAATCAAACTCTGGAATTTGTTACCGGAGGATGTAGTAAAGGCTGTTAGTGTAGCTGGGTTTAAAAAAGGTTTGGACAAGTTCCTGGAGGAAAGGTCCATAAACCATTATTAAGAAGGGACCCAGGATATCAATGCTTGAACCAATACAAGCATTGTGGAACCTGTGTCCCTTGGGGAAACTGCTAGGTACGTATGACCTAGATTGGCCACTGTTGGAAACAGAATACTGGGCTTGATGGACCTTGGTCTGACCCAGTATGGCATATCTTATGTTCTTATGTTCTTATAAGCACATGATCGGTGTATGCGTGCACATGCTTAATTTTTAGGCGAGATCTGGCAGATGTGGGAGCTACTACTACTACTGAACATTTGTAAAGCACTACAAGGCGTAGGCAGCGCTGCACAGACACATGTAACAGACGGTCCCTGCTCATCAGAGCTTACAATCTAATAGAGACAGACAGTAGCTGTAGACATGGGATACATCTAGGGGGAATGGTGAGGAAACACAAAGGAGACCAGTGGGTCAAGATACAATAGTGGCAGTGACGAGGTGAGTTTTCAGCCTGGATTTGAAAAGGGTCAGAGAAGGCGCCTGACGTACAGACTCAGGTAGTTTGTTCCAAGCGTAAAGTGCAGCAAGGTGAAAGGAGTGAAGTCTGGATTTAGCAAGGGCAGAAGAGCGGAGTTCCCGAGGGGTGCAGGGAGAGATAAGAGAGGAGCCGCAGAGCTATTCATTGTTCCTATGGCTGAATTTCCATGTAGCAATGATTTTATCACTTGATTTCTGATTTGAGATAAACGTTTATATATGCAGCTTCTAAAGCACAAACTATAGTCCCAAGTACGCACACATCATCTCTCTGAACTCCTTCCCCTGATATCCCAGAAGCTGCCAGTTCCTCCCTATTTAGCCACAGGGTAAGCAGTGAGTTTCTCATGGACCTCCTTAATAACAGCTTATAGACATTTCCTTCAGGAATTTGTCCAATCCTTTTCTAAACCCAGCTATACTACAACATCTGCCGGCAATGAGTTCCAAAGACTAATTATGCGTTCAGAGAAAAAATATTTTCTGCTATCTGTTTTAAATATTTATTTATTTAACACACTTTTTTATATCGCCTTATCCTAAAATCAAAATGGTTTACATACAACTCAAACCGTTACAGAGAACTCACATTGGAAACATAGGAAAAGGTGACATGTGGGTGATGCTTGGAAGCATAACTTATCTACAGCGAAACATATGTACAGTACAAATGCCAGGCGGCATGTTAACAAGTATCTGGGTGTTCACATGAAAGGTGGTCTGGAATCTGGAGCGCTAGATGGACACCCTGAAGTGATCCATGGAGAGGAAGGTTTGTAGCTGTGTCCTAAAGTCCGTGGTGATCCTTAGTGTCTCTGGATGCGAGTTCCAAATGGCAGGTGTCGCTAGTGAAAGTGCCCTCTTGTCTTTCGTGTATGAGTTGGGAGTTGAGATGGTGTCTATGGTGCTCTGTCTCCACGGTCTGTTGTTAGGCTTTGTGCAGATCAAGTCCTGCAGTGTTCCGGCTGACATATTTCTGATTTTAAAGATGGTCAGCGCTGTTTTGTATTTGGCATGTGAGGTAATTGGTAGCCAGTGGAGCTGGTTTAAAAGGGGTGTTATGTGCTGCTTTGTAGCATATCCTCTAGTCCTCGTACTTTTAAAAAGAGTAAACAATCGATTCACATCTACCCATTTTACTCCATTCAGGATTTTATAGATCTCTGTCATATCTCCCCTTATCTGACTCTTCTCCAAGCTGAAGAGCCCTAAGCTCTTTAGTCTTTCTTGATAGGAGAGCCATCCCACACTCTTTACCGTTTTGGTTGCCTTTCTCTGTACCTCTTCTAATGTTGCTATATCTTTTTTTGAGATGTGGCAACCAGAATTGCACAGAATACTCAAGGTGTAGTACAACGACATTAAGATTTCCTTTTGTTTTATTCTCTGTTCCTTTCCTAGTGATTCCTATCACTGCCTCACACCGAACAGAAGACTTCAATGCATTGTCCACAATGACACCTATATCCCTTTCCTCAATGGTGACTTCTAATGCAGAACCTGTCTGTTTTCTATCTCTCAATCGGTTCCAAATCCACAAAAGAACACTGTCTCCTATGGCCATGACTTTTGAATTTCCTTAGGAGTCTCTCCACTGTTCCCTCTAAGCTGTGCGCGTGTGCGCGCGCACACACCTCACCGAGCAAGCGCACATACTTTACAACAGAGCGCACAAAAATTACAGTTCTGATTCTGATAGAAAACAACACAGACGTCTTAAAATTTAAAAGTTATGATTGTAATTATGAGAAATTTTCTGCTTCATTTAGTAATCGTCTATTTTCATTTAATTTGATTAAAATCAATGTGGTGTACATACTGTATTCTGACATGTAGTCAAATTTTAAAGTCTATAACTCAGAGTGTCGTTATGTGGCGCACAAAAATTTAACATTCCTTCAAAAGCTGCACAGCTGATATTTTATGCGCACACAGCCTACAGAAAATTAGAGGGAACATTGAGTCTCTCATATGGGACTTTGTCAAATGCTATCTGAAAATCCAAAATACACTATGACCCTCATTCTTGAACATGGGTTGCGGAGTTGCATGTTCTGCCGGGATGTGCAGCCCCGCAAGCCGCTTGTACCCCACTGGCTCTCCCTATACGTCTTGTGCACCAGGATGGGGAGATCCAGCAGGGGGCGGGACTGTGGTGGAACAGGGATGGGCCAGCCTGGCAGCACGTACTGGGCCCATTCAGGTCACGGCCCTGCACATGCTGCCAGGCCTGCTGGGATGTTCTGCTTATATCACCTCAGAGGTGTTATAAGCAGCACAATTTGCCAGATCAGGGCAGGGGAGCCACCCCCAGGGCTGGGGCCAGGTGTGGGGGGGGGGGTCCCCATTGCCCGATCCAGGCCACAGGAGGCTAGCTGTGGGTTGGGCGGCGGGGATTTGGAGGGCCAGAGCCATGGATGCCAGTGGCACCGGTGGGGAGGATGTCACCACAGGCGGAGGGGGCACGCTGACATCCTCGGGCTCAATTCTAAAATGTTCCCACAGACCAGAATCGGCCCAGATGTTTCCCTCCTGGAATGGGGCTCCATATCAACTGGCTTACTTTTATCTACATGTTTATTCATGCCCTCAAAGAAATGGAGCAGATTGGTGAGGCAAGACTTCCCTTGGCTAAATCCTTGTTGACTTTGTCCCATTAATCCATGTCTGTCCATGTGTTCAGTAATTCTAATCTTTAGAATGGTTTCCACCATTTTGCTTGGCATTGATATTAGGCTCACCAGTCTGTAGTTTCCCAGATCATCCCTGGAGCCCTTTCTAGAAATTGTCATTAGCGCTGGTCACCCTTGATCATCTGATAGTTCAAGTGACTCCTTTGCTGGCTTCTTGCTTTGAATATACCTGAAAGCGTTTTATAGTGAGTTTTTCTCTCTATGACAAATTTCTTTTTAAATTTTCTTTTTGCCTTCCTTATCAGTGTTTTGCATTTAACTTGCCAGTGCTTATGCTGTTTCCTATTTTCTTCATTAGATTCTTTTTTCCATTTTTTGAAAGATGTCTTTTTGGCTCGAACAGCCTCTTTCAGCTCACTTTTTAACCATTCTGGTTGTTGTTTGGCCTTCCTTCTGCCTTTCTTCAAAAGTGGGATATATCTAGTCTGGGCTTTCAAGATTGTATTTGTAAACAAAGTCCATGGTTCATGTAAACTCTTAGGGGTATGTTTACTAAGCAGTCTTAATGTGCGCCCGGCGATAGTGTGCTGGCTGCCATAAAAGGAGTGGGCGTTTCGGTCTTAACGTAGCAAAACGGGATTATTGCGCGCTAACGTGCGCTGCGCACATTATCGGGCGAAACACCGCTAAGCACGTTAACGCACGGTAATCTTAAGTAGGCGCACAGACATGCAAACACAGAAATAGAGCTTAGCACAATGATGAATACACTGATGGATGGTACAGGGGTCATGAGTTCGATCCCCCAGTGTGCCCAATGCATATGGCTGGCTGAGGCATTAGCTGTTATGTGTAAGTATTGTTTTTTGAGGCATGTTATTTATATTTCAATTAGTGCTGCCAGCAAACACACCCTCACGTGCTGTAACCTAAGGTGCCGCATAAGGCACTCTATAGGGCACATTATAAAGTGCAGTGTCCGCCAAGGCACTCTATAATGTCCCCTATGGGGCACCCTATAAGGCGCTTCATAGGACGCTTTAAGGCACCTTATAAGGTGCTTTATAGGACACCATATAAGGCACCTTAGAAGGCGCTTTATAGGGCGCCCTATAAGGCGCCTAATGGGGCGCCCTATGAAGCACCTTATGGCTACAGGACTCTGAGGGTGTTTTTGCTGGCAGCACTAATGTACATTAAAAATAGACAATGCCTCAGACAGCCCTATCACATAACCCCACCATGGGTCTGAACCCATGACCTCTGACTCCACAGGCAGTGATGTAACCAGTGGGCTACAGCTGTATGGCTACAACCAAACCCCTGGCTGGCTACAGAGGGACTGCAGGTCACCACACCAACTGCTGTGGTTACCAGGATAGGGTTAACCCACCCGTACCTATGATGCACTGCACATGAGTATCAGCAGTTCACAGATGATCACAGGATGGGGTATGCACCCCCACAGCACCTCGGCCAGATAGGGGGACCTGACCGTGTGAAACCTCACAGCACCTCAGCCTGGTAGGGGGTACTGACCGTGTGTGTTACTGGCACAGAGTAGCTAAAGACTGTCACATTGTGCGGGTACTGTGCTCACCCTGAGGGTGAGGTGGGGCACCCAGCACCAGGTCCACAGCACCTCTCATGGCTGACATATGCCATGCTGCAGGTCCCCATCAGTACTACTGTGTGTGATAGGTAGTTCCTGCAGACACACCTAGGATACATCTGTGTCCATCTGTATTTCTCAGTCATGTCTAGTCCTTATGGGCTATGATGCACTCAGAATAGTGCATATCCTGTGTTGGTGCCATGGTTACATGATGGGGGTGAGGGGGGGTTTGGACCCATAGGCGGATCACGTACCACCACCCAACCCACCCTCTGGGGCTGAGGGTGGGAAACAGGATCTCCTACCAACAGATCCACATTCTACCTCCCTGCAATGGTGGCAGTAGAGGGGACCATCAACCCCAGTCCTGCTGGGGAACAGACACGCTACAGGGCAGGCAATGCAGATCTGTACACATCCATAAAGCAATAGCAGACAGACAGTAGGCCTGGAAATGCTCAGCTGCTCCCCACCACTATCTGACATTCTCCAGCAGCAAGCCTCCAGCTGCTGCACCCTGCAAGGTGTTCCAGCAAGACATATACTAGCTGCAGACAGTCTGCTAGCTAGTCCATAGTGCATGTTCCTGGAGGAGATGCATGTACCCAGAACTGGGATGTCAGCATACGCACCAAGCAGATACGTTAGTGATTGGGCCCCAAAAGGGAACCCATACATATCACATTGAGTCCCACTGATAACATTGACGATTTTATAGATGCGTTTGAGCGTATTGGGCAGGCGTTAAAATGGCCTGATAGTCAGTGGGCTACGCGCTTTGCAGTCTCGCTGACAGGCGAAGCCCTGTCAGCCTACAAAGCCATGCCAGCCGCTCTTGCAGGCGACTATATGGAAATAAAAAGAGCGGTAAAAGACAGGTTAGGGCTGACAACCTCACATTATAGGAGGCTATTCAGGGAAGCCCGCCTGAGGCCTCAAGAAACTCCAAAGGCGTTACAACAACGTCTGAAAAATCTGGCTTGGAAATGGCTAAGTCCAGAAAACTAAGACGATGGAAAATGTATTAGATACAGTTATTTTAGAACAATTTGTACAGGCTGTACCTAAAGAAATGAAGATGTACCTCACCTTGCAGGATTGCAAGACTACCGAGGAAGCAGCTAATTTGGCGGACCGGTTTCTGGAGGCCCAAATAGCTGACCCCTTGGAATACAGCATACTGCAAGCTGCAGGTTTGTGCGATGTTAAAAAGGGAAAGGTTCCCTATAGTGGAAAATATGCAATGACTACTGTGAATGTTAGAAATGGGAATGATGAGAGTGTTTTTGTGCCCAGAGCGAATGTGTTTACACCCAAGGGTAAATGTTATCTGTGTGGGAAAGTGGGGCATTTTAAAAGAGAATGCACCAAAAGAACTGTCCTGATGTCTGGGGTGGATAAACCAGTCCAGGAGGGGTTTCTGCTACCCGTTCAAGTAGAAGGCATCGACACGCTGGCACTGCTTGACTCGGGGGCAGACCAGAGTATGATTTCTCGCACACTCTGGGAGGCCATCGTGAGGCGCTGTTCGTCGCCCCCGAGCCAAGCAGAAGGCCAAGTACGCGTGAGATGTGTACACGGCGCTTCATCGCCTTATCCCTTACACGAAATAACCGTGAAGGGGTTAGGAACCACATACACTCTGTTGTTCGCGGTAGTTCCCAAACTACCCCATGAGATGGTCTTAGGGCGCGATTGGCCACCTTTTTATAAAGAGATAGGTGAAGGCCTTAGCCGGTTAGGCTATAAGGGTACATTACCCCCAACAGAGATGACAGGAACTGGTCCAGAGGCTTTAACAGCCAAAATTCCTGCGCCTCTGTTCGGGAATCCAAAAAAAGCTCCTAGTCCAACCCAGACCCGAGTCAAAGGGGTACCCCCGGGGAAGGCAAAATTCGTGCTACAGTTTTGCCGAATGACACCAAAGGCCAAAGGCCCCCAAATAGCTTCTAGCGGGTCCGCTGGGTATGATCTTTTCAGTTCTGAAAACACGGTGGTGGAAAAGGGAGGAAAAACCCTAGTGAATACTGGGATCCAAATTAAGCTGCCCGAAGGATGTTATGGGAGAATAGCTCCTGGGTCGGGCCTTGCCGTTAAAAATTCCATAGATATTGGAGCGGGAGTAATAGACCCCGATTATCGAGGCCCTGTAAAAATTCTCATTTTTAACTTCGGGGCGGAGGATTTTAAAATTCGGGAGGGAGACCGAATTGCGCAATTAGTGTGCGAACGGGTAGGATTCCCGGTAGTGGAAGAGGTCCCAGCACTAACACCCACAGACAGGGGGGAGGGTGGTTTTGGTTCTACGGGTCAGAGGGAAATAAAAGGGATGACAGCCCTAGCTGAGGAAAAGCGAGAGGAGGACCTTGGGCCACAAACCTCGGATTGGAGGGAGCGGCCAGAGCCAAGGTTAGGTGAAACTTTATCCCAGTTTCAGCGGCAGGAGCTGACCCAACTATTGGGGAACTTTAAAGATGTCCTCACAACCAAGCCAGGCGAAACTCACCTAGTCGCCCATGAGGTGATCACAACACCAGGGCGCACTATTAGACAGCGGCCCTACCGTATGCCTGAGGCCAAGAAGGCCGAAGTGATCAGGCAGGTTAAAGAAATGATAGAAATGGGGATAATTGAGGAGTCCTACAGCCCATGGTCCAGCCCCATAGTTTTAGTCCCGAAGCCCGATGGCACGCTCAGGTTCTGTATCGATTTCAGACGTCAACGATATTTCACAATTCGATGCGTACCCAATGCCACGCATCGATGATTTGCTGGATCGATTGGGCCAAGCCAGATACCTGACCACTTTAGATTTAACAAAAGGGTACTGGCAAATTCCCCTCACACGTGACTCAAAACCGAAAACAGCATTCAGTACACCAATTGGCTTATATCAATTTCGACGAATGCCATTTGGATTACATGGTGCGGCAGCCACGTGCCAGCGGTTAGTTGACCAGGTGTTGAGGCCCCACCATGATTACGCCTTAGCGTATATGGATGACATAGTCATTTATAGTACTACGTGGGCCCAACACCTGGCGAGGGTAGAGGCAGTACTACGGGCATTGCGGAAAGCAGGCTTAACCCTGAACCCCGCAAAGTGTAGGTTTGCCACGGAGGAGGCGAAATACTTAGGTCACCTAGTGGGGAGAGGGACAGTGAAGCCATTAGCCAATAAGGTCCAGAGCGTCCGGGATTTTCCCCGTCCCGTCACCAAGAAACAGGTGCGCAGCTTTTTAGGGCTCATCGGTTACTATAGAAGGTTTATACCTCGGTTTGCAGATGAGAGCCTTCTATTCACCGAGATGCTAAAAAAGAACGCCCCAAATAGAGTTCGATGGACCCCAGAGGCTGAGACAGCTTTTTCCACCCTCAAGGGGAAGCTCTGCACAGCCCCAATTTTGAGAGGGATAGACTTCAGTCTACCATTTGTGGTGCAGACTGATGCATCAGAGAGTGGGTTAGGCGCAGTACTTTCCCAGGAATTTGAGGGGGTAGAACACCCAGTCACCTACATCAGTCGAAAGCTCTCCAAGGCCGAGAAAAACTATTTGACTGTCGAAAAAGAATGCCTGGCCATTAAATGGGCAGTCGAGGCATTCCGTTTTTATTTAACGGGCAGGAAGTTCCTCCTTATAACGGACCATGCTCCGTTGAAATGGCTACATCAAATGCGGAATTCCAACGCCCGGCTCACCAGATGGCATTTAGCCCTACAGGCTTTCAATTTTGTAGTCCAACATAGGGCGGGTAAGCTACACGGCAATGCGGACGCACTCTCGCGTATTACGTACTGTCCGGAAGATACGGCAGTACGTAATATTTTAAGGCGGGGGATATGTCGTGAAGTACAGGGTTCAGAACCGATGGAGACAGAGGATTCACTACAAAGTGAAACCAGAACTGTCAGTGCTGAAACAAGCATGGAGGGTTGGCATGGAAACCCTAAACAAAGAACGTCACAGAGTGTTAGGGAACGCCCATCCCCTGAGCTAGCTCCTGCCTCATCAGGGAAGTGGGAACACCTGGTGGGAGGTGTGGCTCAGCACAACGGAGAAAGAAACTTAGATAAAAAGCCTTTAGTTAAATATAGGACAGAGAAAGAGAAAGGGAAAGAGAAGGAGAAGGAGAAAGTCACAGACATAGTCTCAGATACGGAGACAGAAGGAAAAGGCAGCACAGCAAGCGTGGAGAAAGCTGAAAGAAGGAGAAAACCAGAGAAAGATAGATACTCCGAGGGCAGCCAAGGTCTCTGGCTGAGAGAAGGAAAAAGGGAAAGAAATCCCAATTCCACTCGGAGGAACTTCTCAGAGGAAGAGAGCTGGGGAAGATATTCAAGTCCAGTTCCTAGGGAGCAGTGCTCAACTACACAAAGCACTGGGGATTTTTACTATCCAAAAAGCAGAGACGTTTATTCTGGGAACCAGAAAAGACAACCACTCTGTGCTCACAACAGACAGCCTGCAGGTAAAGCTTATTTCCCTGATACCAAGCTTTTATCAAAGGGGAAAGAAAAGTTTTACCAACCTTTTTGTAGCCAAGGGAGATTCCTGGGAGAAAGCAATTCTAAAGGCAGACACAGAATTCCCTGTAGCCAAACAGAAGAGGGAAACGTATATCCTTTTAATTACAGAGGGCTGTGTGCACAGGAAGCCAAACACCCAGACTCACAGAGCAGGTTGGGGGAAGGGAACCCTGTAATTGGAACGGAGAGGTTTGCGTGGCAGGCAGAAGAACCCTCTCTAAGAGACCTTAAGGAAGAAGGTGATCTTATGCAGTGGGACCCTTATCAACCCCCTGAGTCCGAAGTGTTTATGGACTGCTCTTATATGGTGGCAGACAATGTGCAGTCCCTTTGTTAATAATACTGGATTTTGCTGAAGGAAGAAAAACAGCCAAAAGAAGTATTTTGGAGGGAAACTGTTTATTCTTTTTGATTCCATAATAGCTGAAGATAAGCATTATTTAAGTTGCCTATTTTTGTTCATATCAGGAGTATGGTTTCTTTGTAAATATATTCTTTGTTCATGGTCATCAACATCCAACCCCGGGAGGGGCAATAAATCCTAATTTAACCTGAACCACTCGTGCACAACTTGGACTCATTCTTACTACTGTAGGACTACATTACCCAGGAGGCCTTTCCAAACCTCCATTTAAAGTTCACAGTCTAAGAAACACAACTACCCACTTGCCTTGCCCATGCTAAATGCCTCTGGGAGGGTGAGTGGTGACACCTTCTGCTTCTGAATACACTGGTTTTGTGCACTGCACCACCGTGTTGTCACAGTCAGTGCATTCCCTGGTGATACCATGACTGTTCGTCAGACAGGGCCTGTCTGTTGCAGTGCATGGCACCCACCTACACAGGGCTAGGCCACGGTCTGCTGTGGGCAGCAGCCACTGCCCCCTCCACCACCAGTACCCCTCCACCACCATGCTGACATGTCCTTATATTGGTGACAGCATAACACCTGAATGATTTGTGGCCCTCCAGGACTGCATTTGGGGGACTCTGCTCTAGGTAATGCTCATGTTTCTGGTGTCTTTGCTCTGTAGGGTAAAATATAGGCGTTTGACACATGTTTATGTTCTCTGCAATAAAGGTTCGTCTTTTCTACCACGGTTTAGTAGTGGGTAAAATATGGGGACTGGGTTGGCAGGAGCCACAGCTGGGACTTGAACCTGTGACCTACTGCTCCTGAACACACTGTCTGTGTGTACTGCACCACACTGTGGCCACAGAGACAGTGCATTCCCTGGAGATACCATGACTGTTTGTCAGACAGAGCCTGTCTATTGCAGTGCACGGCACCCACCTGAACAGGGCTAGGCCACGGTGTGCTGTGGGCAGCAGCCACTGCCTCCTCCACCACCAGTACCCCTCCACCGCCATGCTGACATGCCCTTCTGCTGGTGGTGCTGGTGTTGTGCAGTCTCAGGCCATCCAGTGTGCCGGTAGGCGGCTGCCTATGGTGCGGGTTCTGGGGTAGGGGGTGCCTGCATAGATGTCCACGCTTCCCCCCAGCACCGCCTGCCAATGTTCTGTGCCCTTGGGGGTACCTGCTAGGTACTATCCCCTGTGACACTGTGGGATGCACACTCGTGCCCATGTTGGACCCACATCAGTTGCTGTCTGGCTGCACTACTGTTTCAGCATTCCTATGAGCCACCTAGGCATCACCCTAGTCCACACTGTGGCCCAGCTGCACCACAGCATGTGCCGCCTGCAGCCCTCTGTTTCCCTTTTTCCAGCATCTGTCCAGTTGCCCATTCCGACATGCCCACCCTGCTGTTGCGGAAGATGTGCACGCCATAGGAACCCTGGCCAATGGAGTCGGAAACCTTGCTCAGCGCAATATCACTGTGGGCTCATTCACCTTGTATGGCGACGGAGCATAGACCCTTCCAAAATTCATATCCTTTTTTTGGAGCTTTCTTGGGAATGTTTTTTGATGTTTCCCAGTGATATCACTATTGCCCAGTTTGGTTTATGTTTTTTTTACATTTTCGTCTGTTCATTTTCATTGCGCGCTAAGGTACCTTATCGCCCGGTAACGCACCTTCATTGGGCGATAAGGTGGCAGAGCGCACATTAAGACGGTTTAGTAAACATACCCCTAAGTCTAAAATGGTTCCTTGTCTATTGGTTCATGAAGCAGTCATTTATTTTCTCTAGGAACTTTATCTCCCTGTGTCCTGATGTGATATTTATCCAATATTGGGGCAATTATCATTGTGTTGCCAAATTTGTAAGTTTTTCCCTAATTTTTGATCACATTCATCATCTGTCTGCCCATTCTGTCCAGGTGGACGATAATAAACCCTTACTGCTATTTTCCTCCCCTTCATACATGGAATTTCTGTCCATAAAATTCATTGGTGCATTATTTTGTTTCCTGCAGGGCTTTTATTCTGTTTGACTCGGTGCCTTCTCTAGCATACTGCACCGCTCCTCCACCAATTCGATCTAGCCTATCATTATGATATAATTTATATCCTGGTATCAACATGTCCCCTTGCTTGTCCGCCTTCCCCCAGGTCTCCGAGATGCCTATTATATCAGCACTTTGCATTCTGAGCCTTCCACCTTACTTTTTAGGCTTCTAGCACTGGTATATAGTCTTTTCAAGGTTTGTTTGTTTGCATTTACAATCTCCTATCAGTTGCCAGGGACAATGTGCAATTTTTCAGCTCTTTCTGCTCTTTATTTAAAGGCACCTGGGTTACTTTTGCCTTTAGTGCAACCTCTCTATTGGGGTCTAACTTCCTTGCTTTAATGATTATCCTTCAAAGATACCTTACTCCAAGTCATGTGCTCTTGAGCAATTGTTGGCTTTTCCCCAGGTTCTAGTTTAAAAGCTACTCTCTCTCTTTTTAAATGTTAATTCAAGTAGCCTGGTACAACCCCAGTTAAGTTGGAACCAAACTTTGTGGAATAGACTACCCCTTCCTCAGAATGTAGCCCAGTTCCTAACACATCTAAATCCTTCCTTCCTGCACAATTGTCTCATCCATGTATTGAGATTCTGGAGTTCTGCCTGTCTTTTGGGTCCTGCATATGGAACAGGAAGCTTTTTTTAAAATGCTACCTGGAGGTCCTGGATTTTAACTTTCTAACTGAAAATATAAATTTGGCTTCCAGAACTTCCATCCCACATTTTCATATATCACTGGTACCACCAAGACAGCCGGCTCCTCGCTAGCACTGTCTAAAATTCTATCAAGGTTACATGTGCGATCTACCACCATCACACCAGCAGGCATGTGACCAAGTGATCCTCACACCCACCAGTCACCCGGATCTCTTTCTGCCAAACCAAGGTGGTGATCTCCTAACAGGTGACTTCCCTTCTTCAAGTCAGCTCAGAGGCTGCCAGACCGGAGGTAGAACCTTTCTACTGTGTTCTTGTAGGTTTCCTCTATATATTTCTCTGTCTGCCTCAGCTCTTCAAAGTCTGCTACTCTAGCCTCCAGAGACTGGACTCTGATAGCCAGGAGCTCTTTGCACTGAGGGCCCATATATGACCTCTTACCAAATGGGAGATAATCATATGTATGACACTCAGTGAAAAAGACTGGGTAGCTCCCAACTCACTGCTGGACTGCTGTTTGTATCTTTGTATTGATGAGTTATTTAGTTGTTTAGAGTTGCTAAGGGACTAGGGATATCTAAACTAAACCGACTTTAGGATTTTTTGGTATATTATATGATAATACTGTATATTTATTTATTTAAAATGTATTTATACACCACCTTTCTACCATTCAAGGCCGTTTACATATAACAGAACTTAACAGGGCATGGGCTGCACACTGTTGTACAATGAACCAAACATAGGGATAGTTAATTGGGAGTAAGTATGGGATAACTATGTACATTGCAACGACCATTACATTCACATAGATTTTTACATTGTTCAGATGGTTGTGTGCTTAAATGATTGTTTTTTCAAGGTTGCAACTTGGTTGAGATTCTGGGGGTACTGCTGCACTAAAGTGTTCTTGGAATAGATACGCTTTCAGTCTTTACCTAAATTCAGTTTGGTCTGAGCATTCTCTTAGATCTGGTGGTAATGAATTCCAAATAGTCAGGACAAAGAATGAGAATGCCCGGTTGCATGTGGATTGTTTGCTCCTGATCTTTTGAGATGGGATGGAGAGAAGATTAAGGGAACTGTGTCTTCGGAACCTGTCGTTCTTGAGTTTTGATAGAAGGGGCTGTAGAAAGGTTGCTGATTTGTTGTATATTATTTTTAATGTTGTGATTAGTGCTTTATATCTTATTCTTGCAGGTATAGGGAGCCAGTGAAGTTGCCTTAATATGGGTGTGATGTGTGCTTGTCGAGGAGCTTTGTGTATTATTCTCGCAGTGGTGTTCAGGGCCATTTAGAGAGGGTGTAGTGCATGCTTAGGGAGGCCGTGGTATATGACATTGCAGTAGTCTAGAATGGGGGTAATTAAGGCTTGGCACACCGTACGGAATAGGTCTGGGTTTAGTAGGGGGCAATGTTCCCTCTAATTTTCTGTAGGCTGTGTGCGCATAAAATATCAGCTGTGCAGCTTTTGAAGGAAGGTTAAATTTTTGTGCGCCACATAACGACACTCGGAGTTATATACTTTAAAATTTGACTACACGTCAGAATACAGTATGTACACCACATTGATTTTAATCAAATTAAATGAAAATAGACGATTACTAAATGAAGCGGGAAATTTCTAGTAATTACAATCATAACTTTTAAATTTTAAGATGTCTGTGTTATTTTCTATCAGAATCAGAGCTGTAATTTTTGTGCGCTCTGTTGTAAAGTATGTGTGCTCGCTCGGCGAGGTGTGTGTGCGCGCACACGCGCACAGCTTAGAGGGAACAGTGGTAGGGGGCATAGATTTTTTAGTGTTCTTAATTTGTGGTAGATGGAGTTAGTTGTTTTCTTTATTTGGGCTTGGAAATTTAACTTCTGGTCCAATATGATACCAAGATACTTGACTTTGGATTTCACTTGGATGACAAAGTCTTCGAGTTGAAGGAATTGTGGTGGAGAAAAGGATGAATCTGTGACTATGTGGAGGGTCTTCGTCTTTTCTTGATTAATGAATAGGTTGTGAGACTGAAGCCACTGCTTCACATCTAAGAAGCATTTGTATATACTGGTGTTTCTATAAAGGGGACTATTGTAGTTGATATGGAAGGGAAAACTAGATAGGCCATATGATCTTTTTCTACTGTCATGTTTCTATGTTGTATATATATTGGAGGTCAGCCCCGTAAGCCGTCCGTGCCCGATTCCCCCTTCGGCTCTCCCTGTACGTCCTGTGGGAACGGGGCGGAGGCAGCACATACAGGGCCGATTCAGGTCACGGCCCTGTACATGCTGCCGGGCCCATAGAGACATGCTGCTTATACCACCTCAAAAATGGTATAAGCAGCACATTTGGCACAATCAGGCCCAAGGATCCTTCCCAAGGGTTTGGGGGTTCCCCACCACCCAATCCAGGCCACGGCAGGCCAGCTGTGGATCGGGCAGCAGGGAAATGCATGGCCAGAGCTGCAGATGTTGGGGGCACCTGCAGGGAGGATGTCCTCGCAGGTGGAAGGAGCATGCTGGGCCATCCTTGGGCCCGATTCTGGCTGCCACGGGAATGTTTTGTTCCAGCGGACCAGAATTGCTTCCACACAGCCCCATCTTCATCGGGGACATCCGGACATCCCCCTCCATGAATTGGGCTCATTGTGTTTGCGTCCCACTGAACTGTCATTAATCTACTACGGGTTAATCACTTGCTGATAAAAATATCCTGTGATGACATATAGCACTCTTAGTTGGGAAGACTGACTATAAGGTGTATGTCTACCTAGCTGGGCTAACAGTTAACTCGGGCTATCTGCACCTAGGTCCACTGTTATTCAATGAGACCTAGGAGCAGATAGCCCGGGTTAACCATTAGCCTGGTTTAGTAGACATACATCTAAATTAAGGATGTGCCTGGGGTGGACAGAAATTGGGGAAGGTAGATGGGGAAAAGATTAATTATTTGTCTGTTTTATATTAGGAGTCTAAAAAGCCTAACTGAAACTAGAGAAAATTAATTCTAAACCTTTATTTCGAGCAAACGCTTGTCTGTTTTGTATTATAAGTCTAAAGGCTAACTAAAATTAGGAAAGCCCACTTCTAGACCTTTAAGCCAAGCCAATAACTAATTTAAAGTATTCAAATTATATAATTTTCCAAATAAGTCCGCAATCTCTTTTATCCCAAGCTGTAAGTCACAAGTTTTGCAGAAAGGTTGTGCTCCCTTACCCGCAAAGGCTCTCAGATTCCCCTCAGGAAGGTCGCAATGTATACAGGACTAAAGTCAAAACCTTGTAAAAGGCTTTCATTTTTACATTTATATCCACAGAATTTGTTTTACTTACAAATGAAAAAATCTACACTCGAAGCTTATAGTCACTACCAGAGTTCATTACTCAGTGATATTCTAATCCAGCCTTGGCTACTAGAGGGAGCACCTCATATGCTGATATTCTCTTCTAGGCTCTGACCACTAGAGGGAGCGCCTCATATATCAATATCCTAGTACATTTTCCTGTCACTAGAGGGAGCTCCTTTCACTCTAATGTTCTATATATAGAGAGCTACAAGGCCAACTTAACCTTTAGGCAAGACTAGGTAGTTGCCTAGGGCAGCAGCTGCCAAAGGGGGGGGGGGGGGGTTTTAAGTGCAACAACAATCAAAGCAAAACAATAGATCCTGACAGGCAGACAACTCAACAGACTATCAGCACATTCTTTGATCTGCAGGGAGAGCAGACACACATATACATACAAAGGAAAATTTAATGTTTAAAAGTATGATGTACAATTAGGAATGTTTACAGGACTGTTGCGTGAGAAGTGGTGTTGGGATGATAATGATTGTTAAAATCTGGGGGAGAGGGGGTAAAGGTTTGCCTAAGGTGCCCAATATCCTTACATTGGCATTGGGAAGCGCCTCACAATTCAGTATTATATACTCTTGCTCCAGTCACTAGTAGTTCCTACCCCATTTCATGCTCATTCTAGGACCCCTTCTTGCATATCCTCCTTTCCTTTGAAAGGAGAGGGCAGAGAGGTAGGTAACTTGGATAGAGCTGCAGTCTGTCACAATTCTACACAAAAGCATAGAGGGAGATACAACCTCATACCAGGGCACTGAGAGGGCAGCCTGCATGGGGGTGGCGGGTACAACCCTAAACAAAGACATAGAGGGAGATACAATCTCAACCTCATACCACGGCACTAGGAGGGCAGCCTGCACTGAGTGGTGGGTACAACCCTAAACAAAAGCATAGAGGGGATAACCTGCACGGAGCAGTGGGTGCATCTTTAGCCACCTTACAGGGCAAACTAGATGGACCAGGCTGGTCTTTATCTGACGTCATTTACTATGTTGCTATAAACAAAGCCCTCCTCCTGTGCATTGTGCCTCAGAGGTACTTACATTTCTGTATTAGGCCCCTTCTCTCCTGACATGTTTCCAAAGTATTCATGTCGAGATCTTTAAGTCTGTCGCTATATGCCTTATGACAAAGACCACTGACCATTTTAGCAGCTGCCCTTTGGACAGACTCCATCCTGTTTCTATCTTTTTGAAGGTGCACAAAAATGCAGTGTGTGCTGTCGGGTCAATGCTGACTCCTGGCGACCCATCCCCTGAGTGAAAATGTACATGGTACACCAGAGACTTAGACAGTGGCACTATCACTTCCTTCTTCCTGCTGGCCATTCCTGTCCCTAATGCACCCAAACATCCTTCTGGCTTTTGCCCTCACCTTGCCATCTTAGGATCATCAGATACAATCACCCTCAGGCCCCGCTTTTCTTTCATGCACAGAAGTACTTCATCCCTTGTACTGTACTCTCTTGGGTTTTTGTATCCCAAATGCATGACACTGCCAAATTCTAGATCATTCTTCAAGCTTCACTAGATTCTGTCTTATGTTTTCTTCACATTTCAGGTTGCCTGTTCTGTTGCAGATTTTGGAGTGGAGTTGTCTAATTGTTAGAGCAGTGGAATGGATCAGGTGAATACTGTAGGGAGATGTGAGATTCTGCAGTGCTGGAATATACTGAGAGAGCTTTGACTGCAGGACCTGCACTGTCTGCAGGTGGAGCCGTAAGCGAGAACATAAGATACTGGGTCAAACCAAAGGTCCTTCAAGTCCTTCATGCTGTTTCCAACAGTGGCCAGTCCAGGGTGCAACTACCCTGCAGGATCCCAAGGATAAATCCATTCCTTATTGCTCCCACCCAGAGATAATCAGTGGCTCTCCCAAGTCTACATGGCTACTAAAGATGTATGGACTTTGCCTCCTGAAACTTGTCTAAATCCTTTTTAATCCCAGCTAATGGCCTTGACCACATTTTTCAGAAACAAATTCCATGGCTTAATTGTGCACCGAGAAAAAACTGGGAGTATTGTATCTACTCGGAAAACATGGAGTTTGCTATGGGAACAGCATCCAAAATCTAAGCTTCCTGTCCAAAGAAGGAAGGGATAGAGAGAAATGAGAGAGTCTGGCCAGGTTTGGGCCTGTGTGAATGAGGAGTTTAGATTAGGGAAGGGGGTTTTTGGTTAAGCATAGCTGTAATAGGGTAATGCTCCCACCCAACTAGAGGTGGTTACTCCTAAGACTTTCACTACTGATGCAAAGGTGCACAGTACTCCACTCAGTGGCATACCAATGGGGAGGGGGCCAGGGGCCATGGCCCCTGGGTGTCAGCCTGAAGGGAGTGTTGGAGGAGGAGCTGAAGGTCAAATTCAAAAGCAAGTATGCAGCCTTTGTGATGTGGTGTGTTGGGGGGATCACAAATATAAAACTGGCTCCTTGGTGCTGGGGACATATGATAGGGCAGTGAAAGGGTGGGGACACGGATTACTTTGAAATGGAAAGTCTTGGCATGTGTCCTGCTTTCACTTTCTCCCTGAGAATATTAGCAATTCCTTGTAATTTTGTAATCTGAAATATAAATGTGCAGCTCCCAGCCTGGAGGGTGAATTTACAGGGTAATATTAGGCTGTTAAGGCACATAGGTGCCAGTAAACATATAAGAACAAAATCGGCATCCATTTGTGCATGTTTATGGCTTGGACTTATAGTGCTGGCGAAGAATACTGTGTGCAATACGGCCTGCCTGAAGAACAAACCAGTCGGTACTAAAAGAGGTCAAACACAAGCTTTTCTTGGAGGCTCAAATGACAAGACGTTCACCTTCATAGTCTGGACACATCATGTGATGAGAAAGATCCTCAGAGAAAGACCTCATGCTTCGCAAGGTTGAAGATCAGTGTAAAAGAGGACCACCAGCAGTATGATGGACCGATACAATAACAGCAGCTATGGATGCCAGTCTATCAACAATTAGCCGTCTGACAGAAGACCAGACACAGTTTAGGATGGCAATCCACAAGGCTGCTATGAGTCGACATCGACTCGACAGCACTTAACAATACTAAGAATTTCTGCATATGCATATATCTTATAAACTATGTGCATTAGTGATGATCCCCCCTCCACTCCGCCTATTCTCTACCTTTGGGAACTCCTAGTCAGAAGTGCTCCTGCGTTTTACACACAATTTTAGGAGTCGACCAAAGTGTGTTTCAAATGCTGTTTTATACTCTCACTTCACTTATAAAATGTCCCCCTTAATGTGTACTTCAGGACACGGTGCCTCTCCCAGCCTGCCACTGCATGTCGCTGTACAATGGAAGACAGACTACAACTTCCAGCCTGCTGGCGAATGTTCTGCAACTTCCAGCCTGCTGGTGCATTATTAATATAGTGAAAATTGATCCCAGCAAGATAATGGTTTCATTAGTATCTTAATAGCGCCACAGTGGCTTTCTGCTTGACCTTGGCTGGTGACAGGAGTTCTCTGTTTCAGAAGCCTCATTGCACAGTGTGCTTGCAAACAGGGTAGACACATCTGGTGTGTGTGTGTGTGAATGTATACTATTTGATGTGTGTGTGGGTGTGTGCGTCTGTGTAATAAATGTATACTATCTGATGTGTGGGTCTGTGTGTGTGTGAATGTATATTATCTGCTGTATGGGTGGGTGTGGGTGTGAATGTATACTATCTGATGTGTATGTGGGTGTGTATGAATTTATACTATCTGATGTGTGAGTCTGTGTGTGTGTGAATGTATACTACGGTGTGTGCGTGTGTCTGTGTAAATGTATACTATCTGATGTGTGTGTGTGTGAATATATACTATCTGATGTGTATGTGTGTGTGTGTGTGTGTGTGTGTGAATATATACTATCTAATGTGTATGTGTGTGTGTGAATGTATACTATCTGATGTGTGTGTGTGTGAATGTATACTATCTGATGTGTGGGTCTGTGTGTGTGTGTGTGTGAATGTATACTATCTGATGTGTGGGTCTGTGTGTGTGTGTGTGTGAATATATACTATCTAATGTGTTTGTGTGTGTGTGTGTGAATGTATAATATCTGATGTGTATGTATGTGTGTGTGTGTGTGTGTGTGAATGTATACTATCTGATGTGTGTGTGTGTGTGTGTGAATGTATACTATCTGATGTGTGGGCCTGTGTGTGTGTGTGAATGTATACTATCTGATGTGTATGTATGTGTGTGTGTGAATGTATACTATCTGATGTGTGTGTGTGTGTGTGAATGTATGCTATCTAATGTGTGTGTGTGTGTCTGTGTAAATGTATACTATCTGATGTGTATGTCTGTGTATGTGAATGTATACTATCTGGTGTGTGTGTGTGTGTGTGAATGTATACTATCTGATGTGTGTATGTGTGTGTGTGTGAATGTATACTATCTGATGTGTGTGTGTGTGTGTGAATGTATGCTATCTAATGTGTGTGTGTGTGTCTGTGTAAATGTATACTATCTGATGTGTATGTCTGTGTATGTGAATGTATACTATCTGGTGTGTGTGCATGTGTAGCCTGCTGGGAAAACACAGCAAAGACATCACTCCTCTGTGAGGCAAAGGGCTGGTGCTGAAGGAAATAGTTAAGCTTATTGCAAAGAGGGGGAGGGGGATAGTGTCTACCTTTTGGGGTTCTGATAGATACTTGTGATCTGGATTGGCCATTGTTGGAAGCAGGATACTCGACATGATGGACCTTTGGTCTGACCCATTATGGCAGATTTTATGTTCTTATGTTCTAGTGGGAAATGCCAAACAAAAGTGAGGTATTTAACCAAAAATGTATTCATTTGTTGAGGGGAGGTAGGTGAATAATGAATAAAATTAAGAACCAAATTGTATCCTTAGAGGGCAGGAGGGTGGTGCTAAGCAATTTGTACGCCCCTAATGTTCTCGATAGATCCTTCTACGCTTGTTTGGCCTCGCAGATTGAACAGCTCCCAGATGCCCCGCTGATCTTAGCGGGTGACTGTAATGGGGTGTTGGATATCGATTTAGATACATCCGGAGGCGGGCGGGCGGGAGGGGTGGCGAGTCCCGACCACTAAAGCACTCCAGGGGCTTCGCCGTCGCCTTGGGTTAGTGGACCCGTGGCGCTTGCTGCACCCATTGGAGCGGGACTTCACACATCAGTCGCGGGCTCATGACTCCAGCGCACGAATTGACTACGTGTTGCTCTCGGAAGGATTATTTGCACAGGTTGAAGCGGCCGAGATCGGTCCGGGTATGATATCTGATCATGCACCAGTGTGGGTAGACTTGCGTTGGGGGGACCCGGGTCCCTTACAGCGCATCTGGCGATTTCCTTTGGGGCTGTACTTGGATGCCGAATTTCATGCCCACCTAGAACAAAGATGGGAAGAATTTATGGACAATCATCGGCACCACAAAGAGGAGCCTGAATTATTATGGGAGACGGCGAAGGCGGTGCTGCGCTGCGCGGTGACATTATTGCCTATGGGGCGCGGAAACGAAAGTTAATTGCGTCCCGCATTGTGCAACTGGAACGACAGGTAGTCGGGCCCGTCGGCGATGTGCGGGGAACCCTACGGTGGTCAATAGGCGTCTACTCAGCGAGTTACAATCCTCTCTCAACGAACTGCTCCACCAGCGGGCAAAAAAATCTCTGTTATATTACCGATATCAGCTTTATCGTTTTGGGAACAAGCCGGGGAGGCTTTTGGCGCGCTGCCTACGTGGTGGTAGGGGGCCCCGTTCTATAGTGGCATTGCGCGACGACCGGGGCCAACTGCACACCAATAGTCAGAAAATTGCCCCGAGTATTTCGAGGCTTCTTTCAGGAATTGTACCAGGGAGGTGTGGGATCGCTGGCGTCTATGGAAAGCTATTTTCAGAAACTGAACCTTCCCATGTTGACAGCGGAGCAGCGTTTGGTGCTGGGTGCACCGGTGACAGCAGAGGAGATTCACAAAGTCATCAAGGAGGCCAGCTGCTACAAGTCGCCTGGCCCGGACGGCTTTGGAGCAGAGGTCTACAAGTTGCTAGCAGGTCATCTCGCCCCTGTTTTAACCGAGGTCTACCAGAAGAGGGTGGAACAGGGGAAGTTTAATTGGGGAATGAATCATGCATTCATCACTTTGATTCCTAAGCCCGGGAAGGACCCACTGCTGGCTGCCTCCTATAGGCCCATCTCCTTATTAAATTTTGATTTGAAGGTGTTTGCGAAGGTCCTAGCGGATCACTTGGCTGTTGTTTTGGGAAGTCTGTTGCATGAATCACAGGTGGGCTTTGTGCGAGGGCGGTATGCGGTGCGGAACCTGCGCAAGATTCTGGCCTCTATGGAATGGGTGTGCGCGCGAGAAATACAGTCCCTGTTGATTAGTTTTGACGCGGAAAAGGCGTTTGACCGAGTCAATTGGGACTATCTGAAATTCCTCCTGCCTCGCTATGGCTTGGGCGCCCCTTCATCGCAATGGTGCAGTTACTATATACGCACCCTACCGCTAGTATTTTATGCAATGGGGTCCAATCAGATTCATTCAACTTGGCACGGGGTACGCGCCAGGGCTGCCCACTCTCCCCGTTATTGTTTGTGTTAACTCTCGATCCCTTGCTGCGGAGTATAGCGGGCTCCAATATGATTCGTGGTGTCCCCGTCGGGCCTGGTGGTTTCAAAGTGGCCGCCTTTGCCGATGACATCTTAGTACATCTTCTTTGCGACCCGCAACATTCACTTCCAAACTTACTTGCTGAGTTTACTCGCTATGGCGATTTTGCGGGCTTGCGAATCAATCAGGACAAATCGGAAGCATTGGACATTGGGGGACAATTGCGAGGGGGTTGGCGGGGGAACTTCCCGCTGCGATGGGCGGATACAGCCTTCAATTATCTGGGGATCCTACTCACTAAAGATCTATCGGTGTTGTATAAACAGAATTTCGAGCGCATTTGGACTAAAGTGCGCACGCAGTTGCAGGCCTGGACGCCTCTTCCTCTGTCCCTTCTAGGCAGGGCGGCAGTTCTGGGGATGATGATACTACCGAAGATTCTTTATTGGTTACAAACCCTGCCGGTCTGGCTGCTCCGTCGCGACCTCTTGCGTATCGAACGGGAGCTTTGTGGTTTTCTGTGGTGGGGCGCTAGGGCACGTATCCCCCTGCGCCGCTTACAAGGGGGCTGGCGGTCTGGAGGGCTTGGCGTGCCTGACCTCGGGACCTACGCTTTGGCTTGCCAGGCTAGACACCTGGGAGACTGGCTTGGCGACACGGAGCAGTATACCCCTCGGGAACTTGAAGAAGCCTTGATAGCTCCGCACTCATTGTTGGCGGTCCTTCACCTCCCGCGAGCGGCTTTGCCGAGTCACATCACAAACAGTGTGCTGGTACAGGCAGCGCGCCGTACTTGGCAACGGCTGAATGCACTGTGGGGGAGTTCCTCCACGACTTCGAGCTGGTTGCCATTGCAGGGAAATGCCCTCTTCCCCCCGGGTTCGGAGTCGGCTCCCTTTGGTCGGTGGGCGCAGGCCGGCATACGATTGCTGGGGCATGTAGTCGAACTAGACGGGCGATGCAAAACTTTGGAGGCCCTATGCCATGAGTATGACCTGAGCCCTCGGACCTCTTCATTCCCCTATTGGCAGCTACTCCACTATGTGCACTCCATGGAGAGACGGGACTTGCAAAGTGACCGCTCTTCACGGATCTTAGAGTTCTTCGCCTTGGGAACCGGGGACATACCAACTATTACCTACTTTAAAAAAGCATTGGAGCCCTATCTGACGCCGGTAGACTATTCGGCGGAGGAGGCCTCCTGGGCGCGCGAATTGGGCTGTGAGGTGACCCCGGGCTCCATAAGAGCGGTGTTGTGCAGAGTGGCTAGTTTAGTGGAGGGAGCCCGTTGGCGGGAAATCCAGTTCAAGAGTATCGTCCGCGTTCACTTCTCTCCGAGGAGGGCGTTGCGGAGTCACCTTACGGACAACGGGGGGTGCCCGAAATGTACCTGCCCATTAGCGGATCTCGGTCATATGTGGTGGGGTTGTTCGCATATTCACCGCTATTGGCTGAAAATAGCAACTTTTTTGGGCGATATATTGCAACAACCGGTTCGTTGGACGGGGCGGCTCATAGCGCTGGATCAGCTGGGACCACTCCACCCGAAGGGTAGATGGCAGCAATTGTTGATAAGGAAGGCATGTCTGGTGGGGAAAGGCCCTGTGCTAAGGCGGTGGCGGGAGCCTGTAGCCCCCTCTTTTTGGGAATGGCGGAATGAATTTCACCATTTCATGCTTTTGGAGAAGAGGTGTGCACAGCGTCACCCCCGCAGTTGGGCCTCTTTTCTTCTGGTATGGACACCCTTTATCCAGACCTTGGGGCCCAAAGTTTGTAGTGAGATTCTATGCCTGCGGTAACCATTGGGGAGCTTAATCTCATAGAGGGGAGCAACCCCGACGGCCTCGTAGATCCCAGGAGGGGGTGGGTGGGAGGGGGGGGAGTGGGGGGGGAAAGGGGGGGGTAGGTGGATGGGGGGGGGGGGAAATTTTTTTGGGTTTGTACTGTGACCACACCCTTGGGCGGAGGATAAGAAACCACCCTGCCCAGGGTATGCAGGCATTTCATCTGGATTGTATATTGTAAAAACCTGAAGCAATTCTGCAATTGTCATTGCTGCTGTAATGTTTTCAGTGCTTCCAATAAATATTTTTGAAAAAAAAAAAAAAGAACCAAATTGTATTAAGACATAAACAATTCAAGCAAGTGCAAATGTAACTGTAGCCAACTAGTTTAAGAAAACTCTATTCTGAATTTGCAATCAAATTACTCTGTCTCACAAGGGTAAATTTGACTATAAGATTTGTATTCTTTTTTTCCTTAGCCCTTTAAGTGGCCCTCCCTGAGTCTGCGAAGGAGAAAATAACTTCTATGTATCTCACTTGTCTCCATTCCAAATGGTGGGTGTGCTGTCCCGTCAATGAGGATGTGTCTCAATGTCCCTAGGACATCTCAGTTCAGTGTGCACCCTCTAGAGCAGTGGTTCTGAAACTTGGGGTTGGAACCCCAAATGGGGTCACATCATCAGAGGATGGGGTCACAGAAACATAGCCATTTCCCCTTCTCTCTGGAATTTCACTGTGACCTATGCCAAGTAGTGTCAGTCACCAGTCAGCCAGTGAACATTCATAGGTCCTTGTCCCCTCCTGCGTAAGCTTCCTGTTAGACTGGAAACCCATGCTGAGTACTGGGGTCTGTAAGCACACACTGCACACTGACACAAGGGGCCCTGTGCCGACTGCTGCTGCCCATGCTGGGTACTGGGGTCTGTAAGCACACACTGCACACTGACACAAGGGGCCCTGTGCCGACTGCTGCTGCCCATGCTGGGTACTGGGGTCTGTAAGCACACACTGCACACAAGGGGCCCTGTGCCGACTGCTGCTGCCCATGCCGGGTACTGGGGTCTGTAAGCACACACTGCACACTGACACAAGGGACCCTGTGCTGAATGCTGCTGCCCATGCCGAGTACTGTGGTCTGTAAGCACACACTGCACACTGACACAAGGGACCCTGTGCCGACTGCTGCTGCCCATGCTGGGTACTGGGGTCTGTAAGCACACATTGCACACTGACACAAGGGACCCTGTGCTGACTGCTGCTGCCCATGTTGAGTACTGGGGTCTGTAAGCACACACTGCACACTGACACAAGGGACCCTGTGCTGGCGGCTGCTGCCCATGCTGAGTACTGGGCTCTGTAAGCACACACTGCACACTGACACAAGGGACCCTGTGCTGACTGATGCTGCCCATGCTGGGTACTGGGGTCTATAAGCACACACTGCACACTGACACAAGGGACCATGTGCTGACTGATGCTGCCTATGCTGGGTACTGGGGTGTGTAAGCACACACTGCACACTGATACAAGGGACCCTGTGCTGACTGCTGCTGCCCATGCTGAGTACTGGGGTGTGTAAGCACACACTGCACACTGACACAAGGGGCCCTGTGCTGACTGCTGCTGCCTATGCTGGGTACTGGGGTCTGTAAGCACACACTGCACACTGACACAAGGGACCCTGTGCTGACGGCTGCTGCCTATGCTGGGTACTGGGGTCTGTAAGCACACACTGCACACTGACACAAGGGACCCTGTGCTGACTGATGCTGCCCATGCTGGGTACTGGGGTTTATAAGCACACACTGCACACTGACACAAGGGACCCTGTGCTGACTGATGCTGCCTATGCTGGGTACTGCGGTGTGTAAGCACACACTGCACACTGACACAAGGGACTCTGTGCTGACGGCTGCTGCCCATGCTGGGTACTGAGGTCTGTAAGCACACACTGCACACTGACACAAGGGACCCTGTGCTGACTGCTGCTGCCCATGCTGAGTACTGGGGTCTGTAAGCACACACTGCACACTGACACAAGGGACCCTGTGCTGACGGCTGCTGCTGTTGCCACTACTGTTGCTGCCGCCTTCCTGCTTTAGATGAGGGGAGGGAGGGGTTGGAGGCTGGAGACATGCCAGTTTGATTTCATCATCTGGGGTCACGTAAATTTTCAGTTCTTAAAATGGGGGTCATATGGGATAAAAATTTGAAAAGCACTGCTTTATAGAGTGTTACGTGAGCTGAATTAAATTTAGTGTTCTGGCCAGTAACATAGTGGCGCGGGTTTAGGTTTCACCACTGGGCATCTCATGTGTAGACTCTGCTACCTGTGGTAAGGTAGATGGAAGGAGCCCCTACGAGGGAAGTCTTAAAAGGTTAGGGCTCTTCAACTTGGAAAAGAGATGGCTGAGGGGGGATATAATAAATGTCTATAAATGAATGAATGGAGTGGAATTTTATTTATTTATTTTTATTTTCTTATATACCGCACTCTTTAGTATCAGCGCGGTTTACATGGAACAAGGAACCATAAATAACAAATATCAGTCTTTACAGAGAACAGGGATTTACAACTTGGATAACTTAGGGAAACGTGCAACACAACTATTTACATATGTAACAGTAAGCTTTGAATAATGGCTTATGAACAGTCTACGGCTAGATATGAAGAGTAGGCACTATGATACAAAGGTTTCTAGAGGAGGGGTGTGGCTATGGTGGATTAAGATTGATCTGGTAGTATTGTATAAATAAGTAGTGCTTGAGTGCCTTCCTGAATTGCATGAGATCGGTGATGGCTCGGATTTCTGGAGGCAGTGTATTCCAGCACTTGGGAGCATAAAGACTGAAAGCTCTGTTGGATGTTGTTAGTGTGCATTTTGTTGATGCACTTGGGATATTTAGGGTGTTTGCTGATGTGGATCTTCTGGATCTGTTGGGCGGAGTGGGCTGCAGTAGATAGACTAGTGATGAATGGGTAAATGTAGATCGTTTGTTTACTCCTTCAAAAAGTAGAAAGACTAGAGGACACACAATGGAACTACAATGTAGCACATGTAAGACCATCACATAACTCCCCCCTCTCCCCCTCCCGCCTCCACTGCTCCCCCTCCCCACCCGATAATGTACAACTTGTACATATTCAGTGTTCTATGCAAATACCTAATCTATTTTAATAGCTGTTCTCAGTGTTCATCTATCCTGTTTTCACCCCTCTCTTCTGCACATAAGTTATTGTTAAATGTAACCAAAATATAACACTGTTTTAACCTGGTGAAAAGTGGTATTAACAAAAAGTTAAATAAATAAATACTTGGGTAAAATATTTTTTTCACTTGACACGTAATCAAACTCTGGAATTCATTACCGGAGGATGTAGTAAAAGCTGTTAGTGTAGCCGGGTTTAAAAAAGGTTTGGACAAGTTCCTGGAGGAAAGGTCCATAAAAAATTATTAAAGGCGACCCGGGAAATCCACTGCTTGCCCCTGGGACAAGCAGCGTGGAACGTGTGTACCTTTGAGAACCCAACAGATATTTGAGACCTGGATTAGCCACTGCTGGAAACAGGATACTGGGCTTGATGACCCCTGGGTCTGACCCAGTCTGGCATATCTTATGTTCTTATGACAACTGCCTAGGACACCAAGTACCCAGTCCAAAGGGAGCCTTCCCCCAATTACCTGACGGCCGTCACTGGTGCTATTTCAAAGAGGCACCACTATGGCCCTCTTCCCAACACCTGCACCATCACTTTGCAATCTTGGTTATCTCAGTTCCACAGGAGGATCCTTGCCCTGGTTGTCCAGTCCTGCTTATGGGTTCCAAAATCTTAAATCTGCCTCTGGCTGCTTCACAAATGTCCTGCTCTGATGGGCAACTCAGGGATGGTCTGAACTACTCCCTCACACCGGTGCACTTGGATATCTACAAAAGTAACAAAAAACTTGGCTTTAAATTGGGTGTGTGCACTGCATCTGAACTGTATAAACAAAACAGAAGCAGAGTGTCCTGTCTAACGTCTGTCCCCCACAGGCAGGAGAATTACTGCTGCCCTTCTGGGTTCTTGGAGTCTTCGTGGGCTCCTGGCTCTCCAGGGCTGCTCCTGCCACTCTCTGATGCGACTCTAGCTCTGTCTCCTCTCAGCTTTGCTTCTCTGCTCAGCTCAGCTTCCTGTGACACGTCTTCACTAGGATCCTACACAGCTTGTCTCTCTCTTCACAAGCTGCACTTCCAGACTCTGCTCCTTGTCTTTGCTCTCCTTGCACTTTCACCGTCTGCTCTGGTCAGCACCACACCCGGGAGGCTCATGTCAGGCTTTCTGACTGCCCTTCTACTCGGGTACTTCACTGAGGCTGCAGTCTGTCTGATCCTTCTGTTTGACTGATATTTCTTCTCTGACTTTCAGCTCTCCTTTTCTCTCTCGGCTCTTCTGCCTTGACCTAGTTGGCTCTCTTCTGAGGAGGGAGGTTGATCTCCACAGGCTTCTCTCTTCGGAGCACATGGACCCTTTGATCTTCTGTCCATGTCCTTTTCTCTTCAGCAGACGCCTGTGGCAGATTCTGTGTCAGTAATCTCGATCTTCTTCTTCTTTTTGCTTTGTTCGTCTGACATCCCTCTTCTCTTCTTCTCACTCCTCTGGTATCAGAGCTGTTCCTTTTTGCTGCTGGAGGTGAGTGGGAACCTCTTGCCTGTCCTCTGCTCCAGCCCCACTAATCAGGACTGCACCTGGGTACCACTGTGGGACCTCAGTCGGTTAGCATGTTCTATGTTTTGCAGAACTGTTTCTAAAATACTGTCACAACTCAGTACATCCTAATCTCAATGCCTCAATTCTCATCTGCAGAGGCTTTCTAAAATGTGCCTGCAGGTCTCAGATCTTTGAATTGATGTAACTTTGTTTTGTAAACTGCCTTAAATACCATTTGTGCAAATATAAGGTTGTACGAATATATAAGGAGAAATTAGGCCTTACCTGCTTAATTGTCTTTCCTTGAGTTCCCTCCAGGCCAGTCCAGGTACGCATGGGTTGTCACCATCCATCAGCAGCTGAGAACTGAGCATGTTAGAGGTCTGATATTCCAGCATAAGAGCTCCTCCTTCAGCAACAGACTCCAGTCTCCTATTGACAAAGCAGCTTCCTAACCTCTCCCCTCCTGAGCCACATCTCGGACCATGGGGAACAGAAGAGACATGATACTTCCTGAATTTCAAGAAAAAGAACTGTAAACTATTTACACTTTACAAAGTAAGGACAAGTCGTGGAAGCAGGACCATCCCCAGTAAGACGCCCACCCCCTGAACAGGAACACATTAGTGCAGGAAAGCTGTACTTCACCTAAGTCCTTACCCCCAGTTGTGTGTCACCAAGCTCACTGGACTTGCTCAAGCTCTTATTGAATACCTAGCCAAAACAGGGAGGGTCCTGGGCTGGCTTGGAGGGAGCTCAAGGAAAGACAATTAGCAAGCAAGGCCTAACTTTTCCTTCCTAATCGTCCCTCCAGGCCAGTCCAGGTAGGCATGAGATGTATCAAAGCAGTACTTAAAGACAGGAGGGACCCGCGAGACCAGCTTGAAGCACTGCAGCTCCAAATCTAGCATCCCCCACTGCCTGTACATCGAGACTGTAATGCCTAGAGAAGACATGGAGTGACAAGCATGTAGCCACCTTGCAAATCTCTGCCGGCTGCACTAGATTGTTTTCTGCCCAAGACGCCACCTGCGACCTAGTTGAATGGACCCAAAGGCCTACTGGCGGCACCTTTCCACGTATCATATAGGCTGAACATATAGCCTGCTTCACCCAGCAAGCAATTGGAAGCCACCTTCCCTTTACGTGGGCTCCAAACAATACAAACGATATGGAGGGACTCTGTCCCCTTTAAGTATCTGTGCAATACTCTAGTGTGGGGTATGCCGGTAAAGACACCACCTGATTCAGATGGAAGCGAGAGACCACTTTCGGAAGGAAGGATGGAACTGGCTTCAACACCACCACCTCTTTAAAGATCATCAAAAGGGTTCCCGGCACGACAGTGCCTGAAGCGCCGAAATTCACCTAGCCCAACAGAGCACCACCAAAAACACTCTCTTCAAAGTAAGATCCTTTAAGGATGCCCTAGCAAGTGTTTCAAAGGGTGCTGCAGTCAAAACTGACAGCACCAAGTTCAGGTTCCAAGGAGGGACCGTAGGTCTCAAAGGCGGCTGGACGTGTTTCACCACTCAAAGAACTGTACCACATCTGGGTGAGCTGCCAAGGAGAGAACATAAGAACATAAGATATCCCATACTGGGTCAGACCAGAGTCCATCAAGCGCAGTATCCTGTTTCCAACAGTGGCCAATCTAGGTCATAAGTACCTAACAGTCTCCCCAAAAGACACAGGTTACTCAATTTTTTGTATTGAGTTAAACAGTGATATCCTGGGTTCCTTTTAATAATGGTTTATGGACCTTTCCTCCAGGAACTTGTCCATACCTTTTTTAAACCCAGCTACACTAACAGCTTTTACTACATCTTCCGGTAACAAATTCCAGAGTTTGATTACATGTTGAGTGTCCATGCACTCGTCCTCTATAACTGGAGAGGGCTGCCACCTGTACTTTCAGGGAATTGAGAGCCAATCCCTTCTCCAGGTCCTGCTGTAGAAATAGCAAAATATCAGGAGAGAGCAAGCCAGAGGACGGATATTTCTCTCAGCACACCATTCCTCAAACACTCCCCAAACTTTCACGTAGGCCACCGTGGTGGAACGTTTCCTGGATCTCAACATTGAAGCGATTACCAACGAGGCATAACCCCGTCGTCATAACCATGCCCTTTCAAGAGCCATGCCGTATGCAAGAACCAATCCACCTGAGGCATCTGTATTAGATCTTGGGACAGCAGATTGATCCTGTCTCGAAGCCTCCAGGGCAGCGCTACAAGTAGGCGCATGAGATCTGCATACCTCAGTTTCCATGGCCAATCTAGTGCTATGAGTATCACTGGACCATTGTGAGCCTCTACCCACTGTAGCTGGTGCCCGATCAGTGGCCATGGAGGGACTACATACAGCAACCTTTCCAATGGCCACACCTGAGCCCTCCAAAATGCGCTCCCTGCATCTGCTGTAGAGCCAGCTTGCTTTGGCTTTGTCCTGCTTGGCTATGAGGTCTATAATTTGCACCCCACAATGCATGGTGAGATTGTGAAACACTGCTGCATTCAGTTCCCATTCGCCCTGATCCAACTGGTTTTGGCTAAAATAATCGAACATTTTCCTTACCTGCTATGTGGGCTGCTGAAAGGACTGCCAGGTTCTCCTCTACCTACAGCAGTATGGCTTGATTCTCCTTCAACAGCGAGACACTGCCAATGCCTCCCTGCCAGTTGATATATGCCACCATGGTTGCGTTGTCTGAACACACCCAAAACGCCTAATGGGGCAATCGAGTCAGAAATACTGCAAGACTAGGAACACCACCCGCATCTCCAAGTGGTTGATAGACCACAAGATGAACAGCAATGCCCCCCCCCAGCCCAAGAGGCTGGTATCCGTCATCACTAGAATCCTTTGCGGCTGTTCCAGCGGCATTCCTGTTGTGAGGTGGGTGGATTGGAGCCACCACTGCAGGCTGTCCCTCATGCTTCCTGTACATTCCAGTTTCTGAGACAAAAGGCTGGTCCTGTGGAGATTACCAGGACAGTAGTGCATGCTGCAATGGTCTCATGTGGGCCCGAGCTCAGGGAACCAAGTCCAGCACTGCTGCCATGGAGCCCAGCAACTGCAGATAGTACCACGCTGCCGGCGCATTCATTCTCAAGAAGCACTGCACCTGTGCCTGAAGTTTCTGTATCCTTTTCTTGGGTAGCGAGACCAAGGCTGTCTGCATTTTGAATTAGACCTTCCAGGTAGACTAGGCATTGAACAGGCTGGAGCTGGCTATAGGCCAGGTTGATACCTAGCCCAGACTCTGGAGAAATTCCACGACCCGTTTTGTAGCTGAGACGGCCACTGCTTCCAACTTTGCCTGAATGAGCCAATCGTCGAGATATGGGTGCACCATAATGCCTTCTTTCCATAGCACTGCGGCCGCCACCACCACCACCACCATGACCTTGGTAAAGGTGCGGTAGCGAGGCCAAACGGTAGTGCCTTGAACTGAAAATGCCCCATGGGCATGGAAAACCACAGGAACTGCTGATGGCCAAGCTGAATTGGGATATGCAAATAGGCCTCTGTGAGGTCCAGGGCAGCTAGAAACTTGCCCTGCCTCACTGCCAGAATAACCGACCATAAGTTATCCATGCAGAAGTGCAGCACGTACAAAGACCGATTCACATGCTTGAGATCTAGAATGGGCCAAAATGTTCCTTCCTTCTTTGGCACCATAAAATATATGGAGTTTTAACCAGACCCTCACTGGGTTGGAGGCACCGGAACCACCACCTCGAGCTGCAACAATCAGTGCAGGGTGTCTTGCATGGCTCTCTCCTTTTTCAGAGCCTTGCAAGGGGAGAGAACAAAGGCCTTGGAGAGGGGATGGGCAAACTCCAGTGCATACCCCTCCTGAATGATTTCCAGCACCCAGTGGTCAGTTGTCATGCCAGCCCAGATGGGGTAAAAGTGTTGTAACCAACTGCCTATCGTCTCTGTCTGGGCTTTCCTGGCTTCATTGTGTTTTTTTATTGGGCCCATAGAGGCCGAGAAATAGCCTCGGCTGGACCCCAATCTGCCCTCGCTGATATGGAGCGAAAAGGTTGGCCCAGAATCTGCGGACATTCCTGGGCTGCCCCCGCTGGGAAGCACCTGGTTTGGGGCCCTTAGGTTTACCCTCAGGCAAGCAGCCTCCCTTAGAATCCCCCAAGTCTTTAACTATCTTTTCCAATTCCTCCCCAAACAGGAGCTTACCCTTATAGGGAACCTTACTGAGCCTGAACTTTGAAGAGGTGTCCACTGACCACCTACGCAGAAAGAGAAAATGCCAGCTGCAATGACTGAGGCCATGGACTAGAGGCCACCCGGACCATATCATAAAAAGTGTCCGCCATATATGCTGTGGGTGACTCTAGCTGATTACCTTCTGTAGTCAGCTGGCCTTCAAGGTTGGGAGGATTCCAACTTTGCAGCCAGCGAATGGATGCCCTAGACACATAGGCCCTGCAAATAGAAACCTGCAGGGCTAGAGCACTCAAGTCAAAGTCCTGCTTAAGCAAGGACTCCAGCTTCCGATCCTGGAGATCCTTAAGAGAAGTCCCGCCTTCTATGGGAATAGTGGTCTTGGACACCACTGAGACCAAGGCATCCATCTTTAGCATCCTCAATAGGTCTTGTTCCTCCTGGGGAATAGGATACAGGCCACTCATCGCCCTGCTACCTCTCAAGGTGGCCTCAGGGAACTCCCCATTCCAAATCGATCATCTTTTTAATGACTTGTTCATTGGAAAACATGCCTGTTCCCCTTTGAACCCCTGCAGCAGCCAGAGCCGGTGGTACAGAGGTACAGTGTTTAATGCAGAAAGTCAATGGGCAATAAGAGCCAAGAGTTCCTCCTTGTGGAACACCTGGAAGACATTGGGGTCCTCCCCTGCAGGAATCTCACCCTCTTCAAGCTCTGAGGCTGCTGGCTCCCCCTAGAGGTCAGAGGGTCCTTCCCCAAGCTCTTCCGATGTCCTTGACAGAGGGGAGTCCTGACCCAGCCAAGCATCAGACTCCCCCTTCTCTTCTCTGGAAGAGCCCCATCTAATGGGGTTTCCTCCTGGAAGATCTCAACATCCACCAGAGCAGGCATTTTATTGAGAGAGACCTGAGCCCCTGCCTGCTTTCTCTTAAGGCAGTATGCTCTATGAAGAGACAAAATAAAATCTGGCAAGAAAATTGGCTCCTGCAAGTCAGCAAATATATTGGGCTCTGATTGTGGTGATGAAAGTGCTATCGTTCGAGACTTTGTCTTACTTTTGGTTTTCCCATGCTTTACTGTGCCCTCTGGGGAAATGGCTGTGGTTTTGGAGGGAACCGCCGGCCCAGGAGAGTCTTTAGCAGGAAGCACCGAGTCGGTGCACATGCGTGCTGTGGCCAGATTCGGAAGCAGGGATCTGCCCTGCCTCAAACCAAAGCAACAAAAAAGAGACAGAGAAACACTGTGGCTGGCTGCACACTGAACAGAGACAGCCGACGCTGCAGCCTGCACCGCCCTGATCTTCACGCTTGTGTTGGCAAGTGAAAGAAAAGCACACTATGGGAGAAGCAACAAGCAATCCCTGCTGAATTAAACTCCACTAACCGATCAGCCCCCTGAACAGCCACCGCTGTCAAGAACTACTGATTGCAACGCCAGCTTAGCCCCTGCTTGTTTACTGTCCCAACGGGAGTCTTAAAGGCCCAGTGATGAAGCGCAACTCTTATTTGCTGCAAAGGGAAACCCAACGTCCTGCAGCTAACAGGCTCGTGGGAACCCAGCTGAGGTGGGGAAAAAAGTGACCTGGGGCTCCCAGTATTTTACCCTGGGCAATAGCTGAACCCCTAAGGGCTCAGACAACAAGGGCAGGCCCTGCTACATTGTCCGCCCTCACTCGCCTACACCACCAGCAGCGCCTGCACCACTTCTCTCTCCTTGGATGCTGAAACCTTATGTCTCTCTCTTTATTTTTTGCTTGTTTTTTTTCCTCCTTTGTTTCTCTTTTTTTTTTTGCCTCCCAATCCTAAACTGTTCTCCAGGAGTCCACAATGCAAGAGCTGTTCAGCCAGCTGCTGAGAACTGAGAGACTGGAGTCTGGAGCTGAAGTGGGAACTCTTATGCTGGAATATCAGAACTCTGACATGCTCAGTTCTCAGCTGCTGGTAGACAGTGACAACCCATGCGTACCTGGACTGGCCTGGAGGGATGATTAGGAAATAAATATGTATGAGATTAATGTGAATATTTTGATAGATATTTGACTTGTGAAAGAAATGATTATGTATGACAATATAATTGTATTTTATATGCTCAATGAGGTATTTTTATATGACTTTATTTATGGATTTGTTGTAAACCACTTTGAGTGGAAAACTGAGGTATGAGACACTTTTTCTCTCTTTGATTTCAGCCTGTTTCCTTCCCTGTCTTCTCTCACCCATACAGTCCAGCTTTTATTCTTCTGGACCTTTCCCTTTCTCCAGCCACATTTCTTCATTTGTCTCCCTTTTCCTAACCCTCCCATATCTGTCCCTTCTCCCATCCCTTTATCTTCATCTCTTCCCCTTTTGCATCTATAGCCCCCTTTCTGTGAGGTCCTCACAATTACTTCACCAACCACTTGTCAGACAAGGGAGCACACCAGTCCTTTGAGCTTTTTGCCTGTCGTTCTCTGAAGCTCATGGATTTTAAAGTATCAGGGTTCTCTTGGTGGGAACTGGCAAAAGCCAGGAGACCCTTGGCACTTGACACACTCCCACCACTCCCTTCTCAAATGACTGAGACTAGGCCAGAAATTGTGTTCTGAAGCAATGGTCACTGAGAAAACAAGAATACTTTACTTTATTTGGTTTCTTACTACACCACCTTCATATTAGAACCAAAACAGACTGTTCTCTCCTTTAACCCCCCCCCTTCCTTCCCATTTCTCTGAACCTTAATCTCAAGCAACTGGTTTCTTCCACACCACTTTTTCCATTTAGTGCACCATCTTTTGATATCCGTTTCTCCACTACTTAAGCACTTTGACCAGTCCAATATTTTTCTTCTGCGGGAACTTCTCATCTCCTCTACTGATCTCATTCCACAGAGTACCTGAGTGTGAAGGCACAGCAGTCATAGTTCCCCTTTGCTCTGGCGCTCCTGGTATGTGGTATTTGCTGGGTTCCTTTTCCTTCTGGATGCGTAGTTGCTGAAGATACAATTTCCCCAGGGCTGCTCCACTTGACTCCAACCTTGTGTGATCTGGAGGAGATGGTGCAGGCACACTCCTGGAACCTCTTAACAGGCTGAACTCCCTCTGCCCCTTGACAGTAGATGCAAGCTTCTTCAAACTCTCCTCTGGTCATTGTGGCTGGATGCAAATACTCTTCCATAAGTTTGAGTGCTCTGACTGAGTGCCAGAGGCACCCGCTCTCTAAAGGCATATTTCCCTTACAGCCTCATGGTACAATGACTAGGGGCAGAGACATGATTCTGCCTTTGGGAGTGGTTTTATACCAAGTGGGATTTTCCCTCACAGAGGAATCTCCTCCCAGTCTGCAAGAACCTCTTCTATTCTAGAAAATGTCAAACCTTTCTCTCTATTTAGTAGGGACACTGGATGGTGCCACTGCTCTTAGTGCAGCAACAAAGTAGTCTTTACACATCTATTCCTCTTCCAACTTCTCCATTCCAATTTCTCCCGTTATCCAAATCCATCTCTATTTCCACTTATCCTCATCTCCAAATTTCTGCCCCATCCTTCTACTTTTCACCGTCTGTCCCCCCTCCCTCCCATGTCTTCAACTCCTTCCCCTTTCTCTCACCTCACCCCACCAATTACGATTTCCATTCCCTTGGTCCTCTCATGTCCATTCCACCCATTTGAGTCTAGGTTTTTCCTCCCTCCCTCCGTTCTTCTCCCCACACATGTTCTCCCTGTGGCTCTCTCTGTAACCCATCCCATGTCCTTATTGTTAATGTGTCCACTCTCAACCCCTTAGGTCCTCTTTACTTTTCTCTACCCATTCCAGGTCCAAGGACTCTGTCTTCTTCATACTTCTGGTCCCTTGGATCCTCCTAATTCTTATGGTCTCACTCTGCAGAACAACCCGTTGAACCCTCAGATTTCTCTTTCTTTATCCATTGTGATCTCTCTTATGCCCCCTCCCCCCCTATACCTCACTCTCATCCCTATCCAGCTAACCTCCCTTTCCCATTTGTAGCCTCTGCTCAGTGCCTGATGATTACACAGGATTCTTTGATTTCATGTTATGATCAACCAAAGTTTTAAGAAGCCTCAGACAGTTCTGTAAACTACGAAGGAGGGAGGGAGGTGTGGGTACCCGGGAGCGCCTAATCATACATGCAGGCAACTTAAAGAAAACGCCACTGGGAAGCCTTCAAGGGTTACACGGTTTAAATTCCAGGAAAGGGCATTGATGAAGCTGGAAGGAGTTGTGCCTTCTGCAGTGCCATCTCCAGGGAAGAGCAGGAGGCTGTGACTGACGGAGATGCCCAGCAGTCACTGAACCTTTTAGAGCCGTCACTTGAGTGAGGGAAATTGCTCTTGAGCCCAGTATGGCTGAGAGGATTCAATCCATAATCTCCATTTACTAAATCCATTATCTGTATTTAATTAACTGTTCATACTAAAACTTAGCTAGTAAATCTCTCCATAGGCATTCATTCAAAACAAGTCTGAAAAATAATTAACATGAACATGTGGGGGAGGGGGGCGTGTAATTTTATAGGAGACAACTGAGGGGAGATATGATGGAGGTCTATAAAATAATGAGTGGAGTGGAACAGGTAAATGTAGATTGGTTGTTTATGCCATCAAAAAGTAGAAAGACTAGGGGACATGCAATGAAGCTACAGAGTAGCCCATTTAAGACTAATAGGAAAAAATATTTACTCAACGTGTAATCAAACTCTGGAATTCGTTACCAGAGGGTGTAGTAAAAGCTGTTAGTGTAGCTCTGTTTAAAAAAGGATTAGATAAGTTCCTGGAGGAAAGATCCATAAACCATTATTAAAGAGGACCCGGGAAATCCACTGCTTGCCCCAGGATGAGCATTGTGGAACCTGTGTGCCTTTGGAAACCTGCCAGGTACTTGTAACCTGGATTGGCCACTGTTGGAAAGAGGATATTGGGCTTGATGATCCTTGTTCTGACCCAGTTTGGCAGTTGTTATGGAGGGTAAGTAGGGAAGGAACAGGTGTGCATGTGGTGGGCCTATTTTCTAAAGGTAATATATGCACCTGTATGTCTTTATAAAAATAAGCAGCATTCCTGAAAGTTCCTGCACAGAGTTGTATGTGCTCCAAGGCAATGGGAACTTTTATGCATATATTTTTGAAATACCCACAGGTGCTGATCCCACCCCCCTCCTCCCATTCCTTGCCCCATATTTTCTGAATGCTTACATTATGCGCACATACCCCTGGACAATTTTCTAAGAGCCAACTTGGGAATGTAAAATGATTTTCCATGCGCTCAAGTCACACTAACATTCTCTCCATAATGTGGCGGGTGTCTGTGCTGGTGCAAAGCTTTTATGGATCTGACTTAATGGTTGTTATCTTGCTGCTGGGGAAACTGGAATCTTTGTAGGCTGGTTTGGTTTTCTAGGTGCAACGCACCAAGATATGGGAGATCTCCAGAGCTCATGCACTGTTTCCCTCTGCTCCTCCCTTGAGTCTTGCAGCCTGCAAAGATTCGGCTGGTAATGGAGGCAGCTAAGTGTAGAGAGCCCTGCACATGCCTGTCTGCTGGATTTTTCAAATAGCTGCATTTTTTTGATACAGGCCAGCACAGTTTGGGTAATACCAGGAAGCAGCAGCAGAGAAATCCTGAAAGGAACAGCTTGTTCTTTGTAAAGGAGGTGTCCGAGCCCCATCCACTCACAGCTCACCCTGAGGCCAGTCAGCTCCAGCCAGCATGGCAGTGTGACCAGCATTACGCAGTTGGGAAGTACCCAGGAATAAGATTCCCAGAGAATCCTTCAGGCTGAACTTTTGCTTTATTTACTGCTTCATGGATGGTTAAATCCTGCCAACATCTAATCATGACAGCAAATCCAGCCTGCTTACCAGAGGTTTTCTTACGGTCTTTGCAAAAACGCATAGTGACTATTGCCTCCTAGTGTTGTTAGTACAAGTTGCATGAGTAATAAATACTGACTTCTGCTAATATTCTTTTACTCTTTTTCACTGTGTCTTCTGCTGAAGGGTGCAATGTTCTTTAACTCTCTGTGTGACCTGTCAGGCAGGGGCGGCCCAAGGGTGATGCAGGGCCATGTGCACACTCATTGCGGGGCCTCATTTGCATAAATGTAATTTATTTTAGTTTAAAATGTATATGTTGCCCATCTAAAATTTTAGGCGGCTTTCAAAGGAGCCCTTCACAAGCCTCTTTTTTTGTCCTGGCAATGATTTGGGGGCATTTTTACTAAATATTAATGTATGTTAAGTGCCAATGCACTAATAGAAATAAATGGGTTTTGCTGCACTTAGCGCACATTAACATTTGGGAATGCACATTCACTTTTAGTAGGCAGGCCTCTTAATGAATATCTGAATACCTTTTGCATGGGCAGTGAGGATAAAGAGACTGCCAGATTTCTACATTACTATACTCTAGTGTCAACTGCCAGGCACATTAGGAAATACTATACACCCTGCTCATTTAGAACCCATAGCAAACCGCCGTATCATAACAGCACTACCAGGACTCACAAAGCACCATATCCTATCTATCAAAAGGCAACAGTGCAAATATTAAACCAATACATCTCAGAGAATATCAATACATCCTCTACTGGGGAAAGAGAACAAGTGGGACTGTCAAATAGAAACTACATGAACAGAATACCCCAGCTCGGTTACACATGCAGAACATAGACCGTCACCAAACGAAGAACAAGGGATCACAATTTAGAAATAGGAAGTCAATAATTAAATTGTGAACCCCAAAAGCCAAACTTGGAATGTACAACAACACTGGAGAAATAAAACTATAAATTAATTTCCTCTTGAACTAAACAAAACGCAGATGTTAGTGACGCACATTTCCCAGAGTTGACATATTCCAGTTAATAAATTCAAAATAAAAAAGTATTTTTCTACCTTTTGTTTGGGCATTTTATTTTTCAGTCGCAATTGCTCCAGTCACTTTCTTCTGGTTTCTTTGTGTCTTCTGCTAACTCTCCATCGTCTGCTGTCCATTTGTCCTTTCTTCTCTCTTCTAGGTTTTTCCCATTGTTTCTCTACATCTGCCTCTATCATACTGATCTTTCCCCTTTTGCTCTTTCCTCCATTTCTTTCTTTATTCCTTTTTCATCCACTCAAATTTCACCCTCCATCCTCAATCTTCACTTACTCTCCCAAATATCCGGCCAATCATAGATTTTTCTTTCCTCCACACAAAATATCTTTTCCCCTCTCCATCCTCACTCCCCCAGCCCCTCCCCTTCTAGTTCCAGCCCCACCCAGCATCCGCTTCTTTTTAGTCCCATTCTTCCATCCCCCCCATCAGCCCATTTCCTGTCCAAGCCCCCCATCAGCCATTTCCTGTCCAAGCTCCCCCTATCAGCCCATTTCCTGTCCAAGCTCTCTCCATCAGCCCATTTCAAGTCTTAGCTCCCCCATCAGCCCATTTCCAGTCCTAGCCCCCCTCCCGAAGAGCCCCACATCTGTGTGACTGGTTTCAGAGACACGAGGTAAGGCCAAGACAGCACAGAGCCCCAGTATACCGGCACCTCTGACCCTTGCCGATCGCTCCTTCCCATTGTTGCTTAGTCCCCCGCCCCCTCCTGCCTGATCGTACACACTGCACAAGAACATCGAGTCCCAGCACAAGTACCCGATCAGAGAGCTCCTCCCAGAAAAGGCATCATCAGTGAGCGACCAGACTACGCTTTAAAATTGGTGGGGCCATGCCAAAGGGCTCTTAGATGTGGCCCTTGATGTAGCAAGCCTGCAAGTCCCTATCAGCAGCCATAGCACCAGCTAAGTAGGACTACATTTGGACAACATTCCAGTAAACTAAACTTTGCTACCCGCAGGGGTCACAAGTAAGTGTAATCTCTGCTAGCTGTTAGGAAGGTTTGACAGACATTTTAAATTGAAATCCATACTGTATAATTTGGACTCTACCGACACCAGCCTACCCCTCACACCATTTTAATACCTTCCTCTTCCTCCTATCCTGCTGTCCTTCTCTTTCCTATCATTTATTGGCGTTCCTTTTCTGTTTCCAAGTAGCCTTGTTTATTATTGTATACCGCTTGTTGCTTTGGCTAAGCGGTATATCAAATTTCCGAATAAAGATAAAAGATAAAGATAAAACAGCTTGATGAGAAAAAACTGGTAGAAAAAAATAATATTTTCAATTGAAATCAGACAGTGAATAGTTTAATTGACATTTACAATGCTGTATCTTGGATGTAAATATTTTAATAACTTTTTAGATAGTACAGGAGAAAATGCATTTCTGTTTGTTTATCTAGCTTCGCATTTTATGCAGAATTGGACTTCGTAAGTTCCTATTTCAGCTTGTGGTCCCTTACTCGGTGTTTAGTGAAGGTCTGTCTGTGTGACTGAGATGAGCGGTTTTGCTAGCCTGTAATTTCTGTGTAGGAATCTGGCTCATTCTGTTTTTTCTGCTAGGTGTATTCTAGGGCTTGGTGTAATATATGCAGGGCTGCCTTACATATAGGGTTGAAAGATTGTTGCTCTGAGGAATACTAAGTGTTAGTGCTGGTTTAGTATGGCAGTTTTGCCGCACACATACAGTGTGTTTAACAGTTTTATATCTCACAATGTGTTTGGCAATGGAAGGAATTTATATTGCTGCTACTGAGGTGTTACTAGACTTTTAATACTTTTTATAAAGGTTCATAAGGGGAAATATCTAGGGCCTGATATTTGAAAAGCATTTACACAGTTTACAGCCCAGTAAACCATGTAAATGCCTTAAATGGGGATATTCAACGGCACTTACACGGTTAGCGCCATCGAATATCCCCGCCTAACTTCCCTACATGCCCGATGCTATCCGGTTAGTGCCATCGAATATCCCCTTCTAACTGCCCTATATGCTCGATGCTATCCGGTTAGCACCATCGAATATCCCCTTCTAACTCCCTTATGTGCCCCGATGCTATCCAGTTAGCGCCATCGAATATCCCCTTCTAACTCCCTTATGTGCCCCGATGCTATCCGGTTAGCGCCATCGAATATCCCCGCCTAACTCCCCTACATGCCCAATGCTATCCAGTTAGCGCCATCGAATATCCCCTTCTAACTCCCCTATGTGCCCCGATGCTATCCGGTTAGCACCATCGAATATCCCCTTCTAACTGCCCTTTGTGCCCCGATGCTATCCGGTTAGCACCATCGAATATCCCCTTCTAACTCCCCTATGTGCCCCGATGCTATCCGGTTAGCGCCATAGAATATCCCCTTCTAACTCCCCTATGTGCCCGATGCTATCCGGTTAGCAGCATCGAATATCCCCGCCTAACTCCCCTACATGCCCGATGCTATCCGGTTAGCAGCATCGAATATCCCCGCCTAACTCCCCTACATGCCCGATGCTATCCGGTTAGCGCCATCGAATATCCCCGCCTAACTCCCCTACATGCCCGATGCTATCCGGTTAGCGCCATCGAATATCCCCGCCTAACTCCCCTACATGCCTGATGCTATTCGGTTAGCGCCATCGAATATCCCTGCCTAACTCCCCTATGTGCCCGATGCTATCCGGTTAGCAGCATCGAATATCCCCTTCTAACTCCCTTATGTGCCCAATGCTATCCGGTTAGCGCCATCGAATATCCCCGCCTAACTCCCCTATGTGTCCAATGCTATCCGGTTAGCGCCATCGAATATCCCCGCCTAACTCCCCTACGTGCCCGATGCTATCCGGTTAGCAGTGGGACATGTCGGGGACCTCCAGGGTGTAACAGAGGTGGCAGTGATATTGCATGTTGCCCGGTTAGCGATCTCTGCCTTAAAGATACGTGAGGAAAACCCTCGCCTATTTTAGGGTGCAGAAGCTAAGTGGACAGCGTGCAATATCGCTGTTGCCCGGTCAGCTACTGTGGCTTTCGGTGTCTGCGGTAATGAATATCCGGGGTTAAGGGTCGGCGGGCAGGGCTATGCGCCATAGCGGCGCATAGCCGGCCCAACCCATTATCGGGCCCCTAGTTCTTCATTCTCTGCAGTTCCATTAAGATCATTAGCCCAGCTAGCTAAACTAGCTAATATTACGTCGGCCTTTAAAGTGCTTAACTTTAGCTGGTTTAAGATGGGCCAGCGGCTGAATATTGCCGTTGACCAGTGTCGTGATGCTATGTGGTTAGCAGCATTAGCAGGGAGTATTCAGCGGCACAAACCGGCTCTATGCTCCTGACTATCCTGCTCAGCAAGTCTGCTAAGCACATTAATCAGTTTGCATATCCCCGCCCGCCCTCCCCAGTAGTGTTTACATAGCTCTGCTACCTTATTATGCCTTTCTGTATTCAGGGCTGCAGACATCAGGGAGTCTCATGAGAAAACGTTTATTGGTGCAGACTGCGAAACAAAACTCAAACTTTATACATTGGATAAAGGAGAGCAGTGCTGGAGAGATCCTCTCAGATTTAAGCCCGCCAGAAAAAAAACCTAGCTGCACATTCTGGACCATGTAAAATGGACAATGCTCGCCTCACTCATTCCTATTTCCAGATCATTCATTAAAATGCTAAAAAGCACTGGTCCCAGTACAGAGCCCTGGGGCACTCCACTAGTCACCTTTCTCCATTGAGAAACTTGACCATTTAACCTTTCTTTCTATCTTCTAACTAGTTCCCACTCCACAATAGGACATTATCTCCTATTCTATGGCTTCTTAATTTCCTCAGAAGTCTTTCATGAGGGACTTTGTCAAAGGCTTTCTGAAAATCCAGATGCCCTATGTCTAGCATCTCTTCTTTATCTACCTGTTTATTCACATCTTCAAAAAGGATGTAGCAGATTGGTGAGACAAGACTTCCCTTGGCTAAATCCAAGTTGACTTTGTGCCATTAAACCATGTTTATCTAGAGTTCAGTGATTTTTTTTCTTTATAATGGTTTCTACCATTTTGTCCGGCATTGACGGCAGACTCACTGTTGCCTGGATCAGCCCTGGAAATGTATTTACAAGTCTGAGTTGGAGGTGTAGAGATTCCAGCTTTGTTTCAATGTTTAGAACTCACTGTGGAACCTTCAGTGTGATGTTCAGCCTTCTTACGCTTAAACTGAAGTCTTCAGGAAAGAAAAATCAATTCATTATTATATGTATATACCGCAAAAACAAAAACAGCAATGTGATTTACAGTAAAACATACATATTCTAGTTAAAACATAACAAAAACATTTAAGGTAGTCAATTCTATATAACCACAAAGTCTCAAAATCAAAACTAAAATCAATAGTCACTTAAGTTATCTTTTCAGACAAAAAAAATCCTTCTGCTAGACTGTTAAAGCAGCAGCACCCCCAAACTTCCTGTTCTTTGTCCCACCTTGCCCACCACCCCTAGCCCTGCTGTCTGCAGCTACTGTAAAATTACTGTTAAACCAATTCTTTTCATTAAGATAAAACTATTTCTGTTTAGTAACACATTTCTATCATCTTACTGTAATGGCATAGGCAAAGAGATCCACAATCTAGGATCACAAATTGAAAAGGTCCAGATGACGCTCTTGTAAAGATGGAATATATAGTAATTCCTGATTATTAGAACACAAGCTTTGCTGAGATGAATGTCTATTTACCATATCTATCAACTCATTTTCTAAACCCTGCCAAGTATAGGTATTTAAATTTGCTATGTTGCTGGAGAAGCAGCTGATATAATTTCTGAAAGTAGATAGATATATGATCAAATTTCTGTAAACCAAAAATTAAATGCTCTGCCACATTCTGTGTTATGTGAAGTGCATGAAAATATTTAGCTGATAAACCAATATATATCATTACAGTGGTCAAGTTATGGTAATAAATCTGCTTGTATTAAACCTTTAAACCAATCTTGCAGTAAAAATGGGCAGGGTCGGTGCTATCATTAGGCAAACCAGGTGATTGCCTAGAGCACTGCCTTCCAGGGGAACTCGGGAAAATGACAGCAAAGCACCGGAGTTACCTTGAACTCTGCCACTGCAGTGCCAATAGTACTTCTGCCTCCTTCTGATTTCACTCCCTTTTGCATGGGGTCGGAAGTCACCATGAGCAGGAGTGACTGGGAATCATTCCTGCTCCCACTAGACTACCAGAGACCCTGATAAGAGTCAGAGGAGTCAGAAGCTGGGGGGTGGGTGAGTCTTCTGGGAGACAGTCAATGGATACATGATGGTGGAGTCTACCAGAGGGTCCATTCAGGGGGTATGGCTTTCATGAGAAGATCAGTAATGGGGGGACTGGATTTCAAGAGGTAATTGGGGGTCTGTAATGGGGGGATTGGATGTCAGAGGTGATTGGGGATCTTCATTGGTGAGATTGGATGTCAGGGGGTGAGAGAGGATCTGTAATGGGGGATTGGCTGTCAGAAGGTGATTGAGGATCTTTAATTGAGGGTTTGAATATCAGGAGGTGATTGGGGGTCTGTAAAGGGGGGATTGGATGTCAGAGAGTGAGAGGGGATCTTTAATGGGAGGATTGGATGTCAGGAGGTGACTAGGGATCTGTAATGGGGGATTGGATGTCAGGGGGTGAGAGGTGATCTGTAATTGTGGGGGGATTGGATGTCAGGAGGTGACTCCCCCACTAGATCCCGTGATGCCTCTTTTCTTGCTCACATTGCAGACCTCTCCCTTAAGCAGCATGTTTGTATCCCAACCCACAGTGCTGGTCATGCCCTTAATCTCATTCTATTCCCTCAGAACTCTCCCTTTGTCCCTTCTGCCTTTCGCTCTCTCCCGGTCCCCTGGTCCGATCACCATTGTCTCTTCTTTTCCTCTCCTTATCCCTCCCCCTCTTGTTCCTCCAGGATCTCCACTTTCTTTGGTCCGCCGTATCAATGCCTCAACCCTTTCACACTTTCCTCCCTCAGACTCTTTTCCCCGTTGACGTCCATCTGCTCTCTCCCGATACCCAAGTCCAGCTCTGGAATTCTACTCTTTCAGCCACCTTGGACAACCTTGCTCCTCTCCAGCCCAGCTCTGGTGCACGTCTTCCACGTTTCCACCCATGGTACCACCCTGGACTCCGCCTTCATCGCTCCCATCTTCGTCAGGCGTCTCTGGCTTAAGCATCCCTCCCCTGTCACTCTGGCCCATTATCATGATTGCCACCATCATTATCGCTCCCTCCCGCACTCCAGTAAACTTGCCTACTATTCTGATCGCATTTCTTCCACTTCAAATTTCCTCCCGCCAGCTCTACTCTATTTTGCATTCCCTCTCTATCCCCCAGTCCTTCACCTCCATGACCCCCACCAAACCCACTCCCGACCCCACCCCTCTCACCCTGTATTTCACTGACAAGGTCCTCTCCCTGCGCTCAGCTTTCCCCTCCTGCCCCTCTCCTCTCTCTCCTACCCCTCCTGCCACCTCGCCCACCTCCCCCTCCTCCGACCATTCCTGCCTTATCTTTCCCCATCTCTGGTCTTCCTTCCTCCCCATTACTCTCCCAGAACTGGCCAAGACTCTAGCTTCCACCCATAAGACGACTTGCCCTTCTGATCTATCTCCTCTATCAGGCTCTCAGATTCCTCCTTGGTTCGCGTTCCCCTCATTCTTTCTATGATCAATTCCAGTCTTCTCACCGGTTCCTTCCCACCCCTCTGGAAACATGCTTTAATCAGACCCATTCTCAAAAAACCCACCCTGGATCCCTCTGTTCTTGCAAACTGGCATCCCATTTCTAACTTTCCTTTTCTCTCTAAGCTTTTGGAAAAATTGGTCTTCTTTCAGCTTTCTTCCCACCTTGATGCCACCCTGTCCCTTCATCCCCGTCAGTCCAGCTTCCATCCTGGGCACAGCACAGAATCTATCCTTCTCTCTGTTATGAACGAACTCCACACCGCACACGACCACGGATCTCCATGGCTGTTTCCCTTGACCTATCCTCTGCTTTTGACCTTGTTGATCACCACACTTTATTCTCTCGTCCTCAAGACACTGGGATCTCGGGCATTGTTTTTCTCTGGTTCCGCTCTTTTCTGACTAACAGATCTTTCTCTGTTATCTCTGGTTCCTCGTCTTCCTTGTCTTCCTCTGCTTTCCCACTCACCTGCGGTGTTCCCCAGGGCTCTGTTCTGGCCCCTCTTCTGTTTAATGTTTTCTTAGCCCCCCTCACTCTTCTGGTACAGCAATTTGGCATTTCCGCGTACTACTATGCCAACGATATCCTCCTCCTTCACCACACCGACCCTTCCGCCCCTGATCTCTCTCTGTTTAACTCCTGTCTCTCCTCTATTGCTTCCTGGATGTCTACCAATTTCCTCCATCTTAACTCTTCCAAAACCCTGGCCATCTGGTTCACGCTCGGTGGTCCCATCCCCCCAATCTGCCCCTTACTCTCTTCCTCCTCCATCTGCGTTGTTTCCTCCCTTTGCTACGTTGGGGTCACTGTTCCCTCTAAGCTGTGTGCGTGTGCGCGGGCACACACCTCGCCGAGCAAGCGCACATACTTTACAACAGAGCGCACAAAAATTACGGTTCTGATTCTGATAGAAAACAACACAGACATCTTAAAATTGAAAAGTTGTTGTGTATTTATGGTTTTCACAAGTTCTACAATATTTTCTAGTGCAATCAATGTTGTGCACATACTGTATTCTGACCTGTAGTCAAATTTTAAAGAATATAACGCCGAGTGTTGTTATGTGGCGCACAAAAATTTAACCTTCCTTCAAAAGCTGCACAGCTGATATTTTATGCGCACACAGCCTACAGAAAATTAGAGGGAACATTGGTTTGGGTTGTCCTGGATTCTGCTCTGTCTTTTCACAAACATATTTCCGCAGTAGTTCAGCGTTCCCTTTTCTCCCTCCATCAGTTACGTGCTGTCCGGCCCTTCCTTCCTGTCTCTTCGCTGACTACCCTACTTCTCTCTCCCTCACCCTCTCTCGCCTAGACTATTGTAACGTCTGTTTTGCTGGACTCCCCCAATATCAAACGCGTAGGTTGCAGCTCATTCAAAATACCGCAGCTAGGCTCATTACGCATGCTTCACGCTATGACCATATCACTCCCCTTCTCATTGGTCTCCATTGGCTCCCTATCGGATTCAGTTCAAAGTCCTCACTTTTGTTCACAGGGTTCTGCATACTGGTGTCCCTCACTGCCTCTCTGACCTGATCCATCTTCGCGCCCCTCAGCGCTCTCTCCACTCTATCCATGCTAACCACCTGTTCCTTCCCTCCCCCCTTCTGTCCGTCTTGAATCCACCCGTTCTGTCGCTTTTTTCTTGCTCGGTCCCAGGCTCTGGAACTCGCTCCCCCCCTGCCCTCCCCCTCGAACCATCATTCACCAAATTTAAAACCAGTTTAAAGTCCCACCTTTTCTGTACTGCCTATGACCTCCCACCCCCTCCTCCACTCCCACAGCCCCCCCATGAGCCCTTTGTTTTATCTTGTCCGCCCCCTCTTTTCTTCAGCTTTCTCTCTGCTTATCCTTGATTCTGTCCTTTTCCTCTCATTGTAATGGAGTTCTGTTTCGCCTAGCACTCTTTTTCCAGCAGCAATCCTCTCTCTGATTTTGGTAACTGCTTATTGTAAACTGCTCTGGTGCCCATGGTGTGGGCGGTATATCAAGAAACAAATAAAGATAAAGAAAGATAAAGGGGAGATCTGTAATGGGGCATTGGATGTCAGGAGGTGATTGGAGGTCTGTAATAGGGGGATTGGACACCAGGGGGTGAGAGGGGATCTGTAATTGGGGGGATTGGATGTCATGCGGTGACTGGGGATCTGTTATGGGGGGGACTGGCTGTCAGGAGGTGATTGAGGGTCTGTAATGGGGGGATTGGATGTCAAGAGGTGATTGGGGGGGTCTGCAGTTGGGGGGTTGGATGTCAGTTCAGAAAGGGGATCTGTAATGTCAGGGGTTGATTGGCGGGACTGACCTCTACCTTACACCTGTCCCTTCAAGCGAACACTTATGCCTTGGGCAGGTGTAAACATTAATATCTAGATTTCTACATACCCACATTGATATCTAAGCTGACCCAAACCTCTCCCTCTATGCTCTATCCACTCCTCCTTGCAGTCTCTACATGTTGTGGATCTCCACATGTAACTAGCAGCTTTCTAAAATAGCTATTTGCTTGTGCTGGGGATCTACATGTTTAAAAGCTGTTATTTACACATGGGCATGCTTCTAAAGTATTCCACTTAGTGTTTTATATTTTCATAGCAGCTTTCTTCAGATTCTTTAGGTGATTGTTCAACTGGACCCAGCTTTCGTAGAGCTGCATCACTGTGAACAGTTATTCACAACTACACCAGCTGCAAGGTGGTAAACTTAAAAGCAACGTCAGGAAATACTTTTTCACTGAAAGGGTGGTGGATGCTTGGAATGTCCTCCTGATGGAGGTGGTGGGGACAAATATAGTGACAGAATTCAAAATGGCACAAGACAGACACAGTGGATCCCTTTATAGCAAGCGGATGAAATCAAAGCAAACTTAAATATCTTTTATACTTCAATAAATAGAGGGGGCCTGACCTGCACGGAGCGGCAGTTACAACCACTCTAGCCACCATTTATTTATGTAGCTGTTACTTATATCCCACCTTATTTTACAGTCAAAGCTGATTGCAAAGAACATGAAATATTCTCCTAATGTTTGAAACAGTACATTAGGAGTTACATTGAACAGAGTGAAAACTAGGGTTGCCAACTTTTTCACCGAAAAAAACCCGACACCTGTGGCTCGCCATGCTCCACCCATTCTCTGCCCCCAGTCCCACCCCTGCCCCACCCCCAGCCCCACCCACAAAAATTACCAAGGATTCACTCACACCCCCCCTCAGTGCTGGTTCACTCACCCCCCCTCCCCTCAGTGCTGGTTCACTCACTCACCCCCCCCTGCTGACTCACTCACCCCCCCTCCCCTGCTGGTTCACTCACACCTCCCCTCCCCTCCCCGCTGGTTCACTCACCCACCCCCCTGTCACTCACTCACCCCCTCCCCTGCTGGTTCACTCACACCAACCCCCCTCCCCTGCTGGTTCACTCACACCACCCCCCCCTCCACTGCTGGTTCACTCACCCACCCCCCTGTCACTTACTCACCCCTCCTGCTGGTTCACTCACACCCCCCCCCTCCACTGCTGGTTCACTCACACCACCCCCCCCCTCCACTGCTGGTTCACTCACACCACCCCCCCCTTGCTGGTTCACTCACACCATCACCCCCCCCTCCCCTGCTGGTTCACTCACACCACCCCCCCCCCCCTGCTGGTTCACTCACACCACCACCCCCCCCCCCCTGCGGGTTCCCACACACCCCCCCCCCCCCCGCCCAAGCCACTGCTTCTGCTTTGTACAGAGCAGCAGCTGCAATACACTTACTTTGAAAAGTAAAGACAAACTGTGTGAGGAGCCCTCCGGTCATCGCAGCGCCCGAGGAAGTGATGTCATGGGGGCGGGCTCCTCACAGGTTGTCTTTCCTTTTCAAATTAACTTTATTGCAGCTAAAGTTAATTTGAAAAGGATTTGTCTGTTATTGGGGATTTTCTTATTGTCTGTAGATACTCTAAGGATTGGTCATGGAGGATTTTCACAGGGAGAGAGTTCCGTATTGTTGGAGCATAGAATGAGAACACTCTTCCACATGCTGATTGGTTGTACTTCCCAAAGTCAGTGTGAGAAGCGAGGAGGTGTTCTGCAGTGCTTCTTCTTTGTCTGTTATTGGGGAGTTTTCTTATTATAGTCTGTAGGTATTTATTTATTTATTTACATTCTCTTATATACCGCGCTATTCTGCATCAGCGCGGTTTACATTGAACAAACTGAAATTACATTGAACAGGGTATTATAACTTGGAGAAAACTTGGAGGTACTCAGAGGATTAGTCGTGGAGGATTTTGAATATAGTAATGATGTTTTTTTTATTTGAGTCTTTTAGTAGAGGTAGCCAGTGGAGCTCTTTCATGATGGGGGTGATGTGTGAGCTCCTTGATGTTCCGGTGAGGACCCTAGCTGCAGTGTGCTGGGCCTGTTGCAACAGGAGCAGATGGGATGTTGGCAAACCTTGGAGTATTGCACTGCAGAAGTCAATGTGTGGAAGTGTCATCACTTGAAAGACAGTTCTGTAGTCATGGGGTCTGAGAAGAGGGTGAAGCCATTGTAGAGTCCTTATTTTATTGAATATATACTTTGTCACGTTGTTAATGTGGCTCTTTAGGGTAAGATGCTGGTCAATAGTTAGTGGTAACATACCTCTGATTTTACTGTTAGTTCTGTTTGATTACCATTAAGTGACTCTGGCAGAGTGAATGATTAATCTGTGAATATGAATAGTCCTTCCATTTTGTTATAATTAATGGAAAGACCTTGTTGGGAGAGCCCTAGGACAATTGAATTAAAGCACTGTACAATAGGAGTGAATTCCGAATCTGTGGTTGAGAATGGTGCTTAAAGCATTATGTCATCTGCATATAGGTGGAATAACATATTATGTGACTGGAGGATCTGGCAGATTGACTGGATGTAAATGTTGAATAATAATGATGACAAAGATGAGGCCTGAGATACACCTTGGTATTGTGGGAAAAGGTCCGAGCTTTTATTATTGGTTTTTACGATTTGTAGGTGATCAGTCCAGCTGAGTGTATTTTCCGTGATACCAATCCAATGTAGTCTCTGTAGCAGAATCTTGTGACATACTGTGTCAAATGCCGCAGATATATTGAGAAATATGAGGATGAAAGTTTGTCTTGGTTTCTCTATTCCCTTGATTAGAGGGTCGATGAGTGATATTAACAGTGTTTCCACTCCATGTTTGGGACAGAAGCCATACTGATGTGGGTCGAGTGCAGCATTTAGGCTGAGGTAGTTTTGCAGTTGAAGTTGTACCACTTTCTCAAGTATTTTCATGAGGAAAGGTAAACTTGAGATGGGTCTGTATGAATTTGGTTCAGCTGGGTCTAGCTTTGGGTTTTTTAGCAGTGGGCGTATGGAGGTGGTCTTTAGTCTAGTTGGTATATACCCTTGCGTGAAGGAGAGCTGTAACATCTTGCATATGGTTGGGGTAAGTTCAGACCATGTTGATTTTATCCACCTTGCTGGACAGGGATCCAGAGGTGACATGATCATATTCAGATTTCCAACTATGTTGACCATGTGGTTAAGTGAGACTGGGGTGAATGAATGCAGGGAGCTGGAAGTGCAGCGTTTGTGGGAGTCCTTTGTTAGTGTGGCTGGAGGATGAGATGAGTCTGTAGTTTGGATTGGAAGTGATGCACAAGTGCTTGAGGGTTGGGGATAGACTGTGTAGTCGGGGGGGGGGGGGGAGGTATGTTCTCTCTTAGCATGGATTTGCTATTTCGAATAGTTCCCTGGGTTTATTTAGAGATTTTAATAATGTTTGGGAGTGGTAGTCTTTCCTTGACTTATTGGAGTAGACTCTGTATGAATTAAGGACTGAAGGTAGTTTTTCTTGGCTTGTTTATCTAGAGCTGGGGTCACCAACCTCCAGAGGGCCGCGGGCCGCACAGCCGACTACCGGGAGCCTCGCGGGCCGCCCCCCCCTTCTCCCCCCCGCCCCCGCGAAAAAAAAAACAACAACGCAAAATTATGAAAACAATGGCTGATCACCTTTATTGAATTTAATGAGATGGCTGATGATTCATGCTAGCAGACAAACGCTTAAAGTCCGGCTTCACAGATGACACTGACAGGAGAAGGGACGCTTGCGCTTCTTGTTCGTGGGGGAAGCCATGGGGAAAAAAGAGAACAGGAATTCTATCGATAGCTGCAAAAACAGAATCAAAGTTTAAGCCTTATTGCTGATTGGTCCTCTAATTTGCGCGCTGCTCTTGGGAAACCGGTCACGTGCCGTTGAACCCGCCGAGCATGCCGCGGGCCGCAGATACAATGGCGGGAATCCTTGGCGGGCCGCACGTAATGTTAACCGGGGTAGAGCCTCGCGGGCCGCACGAAGGGACCTCGTGTGCCGCATGCGGCCCGCGGGCCGCAGGTTGGTGACCCCTGATCTAGAGAATGTCTCCAGGTGCATTCGGCTTCTCTTAGTTTCTGTTTGATTCTTTTTAGACTTGTTGTGTACCATGGTGTATGATGTCGACAGGGGCGGCTCTATAATGAGGCAGAGTAAGGCGGTGACCTCAGGTGGCAAACTTTTGGGGGCAGCAAAAATGCCCCCAAAACAGCTGCCTCATTCCACCTTCAGTTTTAAAAAAACAAAAATGTGGACAAGCTGCTGTGGCTGTGATAGTGGTAATTTAAAATGAAAGGAAACCGCTGCAGAGCTTCCCGGCCCTATGGAACCCCTGCTGCTGCATCCTGCTCTAGGATCACTTCCTTTTGGTGGCGGTATGTAGCAGCAGGGGTTCCATAGGACCGGGAGGCTCCACACAGGTTTCCTTTCATTTTAAATTACTGCTATCGCAGCTGCAAAGGAAGGGGAAGGAGCAGAATGGAGACACAGGCGGGAGGAGAGGGAGCGGAATGAGCTACACAGGGGAAGGAGAGGGAGCGGAACGGAGCTGACAGAGGGGGAAAAGAGAGGGCTGGAAGGTTGCTGACAGAGGGGCAGAGAGAGGGCTGGAAGAGAGCTAACATGTGGAAAAAGAGGGCTGGAAGGGAACTGACAGAAGAGGAAAGAGGGGGCTAGAAGGGAGCTGACAGGGGCAAAGAGAGAGCTGGAAGGGAGATGACAGAGGAGCAAAGAGAGGGCTGGAAGAGAGCTGGCAGAAGGGCAAAGAGAGGGCTGGAAGGGAAATGACAGAGGGGGGAAAGAGAGGGCTGGAAGGGAGCTGACAGGGGCAAAGAGAGGGCTGGAAGGGAGCTGACAGGGGCAAAGAGAGGGCTGGAAGGGAGCTGACACGGGGAAAGAGAGAGCTGGAAAGGAGCTGACAGAGGGGAAGGAGATGGCTGGAATTGACATGGGGGGAAAGAGGGGGATGGAAGGGAGCTGACACCCGGGGATGGTACAGGAGGGGGACTAGAAGGGAGCTGACACCTGGGGGTGGGACTGGAGGGAGCTGACACTTGAGGATGGGACTAGAAGGTGGCTGGGTAATGGACAGGAGGCTGGCGGGGGGGGGGGCACTGGGACTGGAAGGGAGCTGACAAGTGGGAAGAGTTATTGGGACTGGAAATAGGCTGATGGAAGTGAAGAAAACAAAAGAAGAGACAAGAAATGGCAGATAGAGAGCTAAGAGAAGACAGGAAAGCAGAAGCCTCATATCAGGACCGGCATGACTAGAGAATAAAATGGTCAGACAACAAAGGTAAAAAAAAATAATGTTATATTCAATTTAGTGAATGGACTTTGTGCTATCTTTATAGTTTACACAGTATGGAGAACTGCATCTCTTATCTGGTGTTGCACTGCATGCAGCCTGGCTTCTTGGGGTTTCGGTTTAATTTTTATCTAAATATTTTATATTTACTTTAGGTTGTGATCACTTATTCTGTACTTGGTGAGAGTCTGTGTTCTAAGTGTGTGACCGAGGCCGTGTGTTCTGTTAACATGGGAGTTTGTGCACAGGGATATGTACTGTAGTAATTTGCCTTGTTTAGCTTTTCAAATAGTTGTTGGATGTTCTAGGGTCCGCTGCAGTATTTATAGTGCTGCTTTTATCTGGGTAGGCACCTTGTGAGTTTTGGACGTTTAGGCTGGTAATGGTATGGTAGATTTGGCTTTGTAGATCTTTGATGACCTTTGTAGGGTTTTATATTAGTTTCCAATATGCCTGGTACTGAAGAATATTTGTTAGTGAGATGATCAGAATCATATTTTTTTTCTTTTTAAGATACTGAGTTCTGTGGGTGAATGTCCTAGTTCTGCTGTGCACCCACTATTGAGGGAGGGGGTTCTGTGGATGCATAATATATGTTCAAAAAGAAAAAGCAAGAACCATAATGCAGTTTATAACAAAATAAAATGAGTTATAATTTAGTTTTAGAAAGCGTGTTGTGGTTCTTGCTCATTCTTTTAGTTCCTTGTTCTGCTGACATCTTGCATTTACTCCATATTATCTAATTGGCTTTTTGGTTTGGTTCAGTCCCTGACTGAAGTTTTGAAAAAGTGCCCCGCATTCCCACACTATGGAGGGTGGAGGGGGGCGTCATTTCATCCCTCGCCTCAGACAGCAGATTGCCTTGAGCCGCCCCTGGATGTCGAAGATCGTGAGGACTTGATTTTAATGGAGGTGCAGCTGCAGTGTTGCTAATTAAGAACATAAGATATGCCATACTGGGTCAGACCAAGGTCCATCAAGCCCAGTATCCTGTTTCCAACAGTGGCCAATCTAGCTCATACGTACCTAGCAGTTTCCCCAAAAGAAACAGGTTCCACAGTGCTTGTATTGGGTCAAGCACTGATATCCTGGGTCCCTTTTTAATCATGGTTTATGGACCTTTCCTCCAGGAACTTGTTCAAACCTTTATTAAACCCAGCTACACTAACAGCCTTTACTACATCCTCCGGTAAAAAATTACAGAGTTTGATTACACGTTGAGTGAAAAAATATTTTCTCTTATTTGTCTTAAATAGTTTGCCCTGCAGCTTCATTGCATGCCCCTAGTCTTTCTATATTCTGTTAATGTAAACAATCGATCTACGTTTACCCGTTCCACTCCATTCATTAATTTATAGACCTCTATTATATCTCCCCTCAGCCGTCTCTTTTCCAGGTTGAAGAGCCCTAACCTTTTTAGCCTCTCCTCATAGGATTAGCCTTCTATCCCCTTTACCATTTTGGTGGCTCTTCTATGTTCCTTTTCTAATAATGCTATATCCTTTTTAAGATACGGCAACCAGAATTGCACACAATATTCAAGGTGCTGTTGCACCATGGAACGATACAGAGGCATTATAATATCCTTTGTTTTATTTTCCATTCCTTTCCTTATGATACCTAGCATTCTATTTGCTCTCTTGGCTGCCGCTGCATACTGGGCGGAGGGTTTTAACATGTTATCCACGATGACGCCTAAATCTTTTTCCTGTGTGGTCGTCCCTTATGTGGAACCTTGTATCGTGTAACCATAGTTTGGGTTGTTCTTTCCTAGGTGCATAACTTTGCACTTGTCCACATTAAATTTCATCTGCCATTTGGATGCCCAGTCCTTCCAATTTATCAAGATCCTCTTGCAATTTTCCACAATCCTCTTGGGTTTTAAAAACTTTAAATAGTTTTGTGTCATCTGCAAATTTGATAACCTCACTCGTTATTCTCTTTTCCAGGCCTTTTATGAACATGTCTAAAAGCAGCGAACCCAGCACAGATCCCTGGGGTACTCCACTATTCACCTTTTTCCATTGGGAAAATTGGCCATTTAGCCCTACCCTCTGCTTTCTATCTTTTAACCAGTTCCTGATCCACAAAAGTACACTGCCTCCTATCCCATGACTTTTTAGTTTTGCCAAAAGTCTCTGATGAGGGACCTCGTCAAAGGCTTTCTGAAAGTCCATATACACTATATCAACCGACTCACCTTTGCTACCTGTTTATTCACACCTTCAAAAAACATAACAGATTAGTAAGACAAGAGCTTCCTTGTCTAAAGCCATGTTGGCTGTCTCTCATTAGGCCATGATTATCTACATGCTGAGTAATTTTGTTCTTTATGATGGTTTTTACCATTTTTCTCGGTACTGACGTCAGGCTCACCAGTCTGTAGTTTCCTGGATCACCCCTGGAACCCTTTTTAAAAGTGGCGTTAAATTGGCGATCCTCCAATCTTCAGGTATTACAGATGATTTTAATGAAAGTTCAGAGATTACTAATAGCAGGTCTGCAATCTCATATTTTAGTTCTTCCAACACCCTTGGATGTATACCATCTGTCCAGGTGTTTTGCTACTCTTCAGTTTATCAAATAGTTGTAATACGTCTTCCTGGTGTAGTGATATTTCTTTCAATTCCTCTGCAGTATCACCTTTAACACTAGAAGCCCCAAAAGGCATTTTACCTAGAAACCCCAAAGTGCGTCAATTGACGCATTATAACGACGACTGCGTTTAGTATGAAATGCAGATGTGAATTAATGTGAAGTTACTTATTGTTAAATACGTGCAGTATGTGACGTCATGACGTCATCATGTGTTTATTGTTTTTAATGTCGGAGTAAAACTGTAAACAGTGATTGAGATGCGCCACCTAGCAGGAACATGAATTTATACCTAGAAGCCCCAAAGTACGTCAGTTGACGCATTCAAGACAATTGAGTGCGTCAATTGACGTGCTTTGGGGCTTCTAGGTATAAATTCATTTTCCCAGTAGGTGGTGCATCTGTCATTAATTTTCAATGCATATATTTGAACATCTTGACCTTGCTAACAAAGTCATGGAACATGACTGACATGGTTCTAGCAGTGGCGCTGGTATACAACTTCGAAGATGCATTTGCGTCAATTGACACACTTTGGGGCTTCTAGTGTTAAATATCAGTTCAGTCATGGGTAACATACCTACATCTTCCTCAGTAAAGACCGAAGCAAAGAATTTATTCCGTCTCTCCACTATAGCCTTGTCCCCTCTTACTGCCCCTTTTACCCCTCTATCATCTAATAGTCCAATTGACTCTCTCACAGGTTTTTTGCTATGAATGTACTTGAAAAAGTCTATTACGCATTTTTGTTTCCATAGCAAGTTTCTTCTCAAATTCTCTCTTTGCCTGCCTTATCAATGCCTTGCATTTTAATTGCCAGTGCTTGTGCTGTTTCCAGTTTTCATCATTTGGCTCTTTTTTGCATTTCCTGAAAGATGCTTTTTTTGGCAACAGCCTCTCTGACCTCACCTTTAAACCATGCTGGCAGTTTTTTGGACTTACTTCCACTTTTTTAATGCGTGGAATACAGCTAGTCTGGGCTTCCAAGATAGTATTTTTAAACAACACCCAAGCTTGATGTAAGTCTTTAACCTTTGCAACTGCTCCTTTTAATTTTTTCTTAACTGTTTTCCTCATTTTTTTCAGACCTTAAAAGGTAGTACTGTGGATTTCCTTACCATCCCTCCTCTACTAATTAAATCAAACGCGATCATGCTATGATCACTATTGCCAAGTGGCATCAACACCCTTATCTCTTGCACCAGATCTGGTGTTCCACTAAGGACTAGGTCCAATATTGCTTCCCCTCTGGTCGGTTCATTAACCAGCTGCTCCAAGAAGCAGTCATTTATTTCATCTCGGAACTTCATCTCCCTAGCATGTCCTGCCGTGACACTGACCCAGTCGATACCAGGGTAATTGAAATCACCCATTATTATTACTGCGCTGTAACGTTTGTTAGCTTCCTTCATTTCTTTGAGCATTTCATCATCCATTTGTTCATTCTGGCCAGGCGGTCGATAGTACACCCCCATTGCCATCGCCTTCCCCTTCTTACATGGAACTTCAATCCATAGAGATTGTACAGCAAATTTTGTTTCCTGCAAAACTTTAATCCTTTCTGACTCAATGCCCTCTCTGACATAGAGTGCAACCCCTCCACCAATTTGATCAGTTCTATCATTACGATATAGTTTGTAGCCAGGTATCACAGTGTCCCACTGGTTGTCCTCCTTTCACCATGTCTCTGAGATTGCAATCATATCTAACCTCTCATTTAGTGCTATATATTCTAACTCTCCCATCTTATTTTTTAGACTTCTAGCATTTGCATACAAGCATTTTAGAGACTGTATTTTATTCATATTAATCTGGCTATTGGTAGGCATGGGTAATTTGGAATCTTTTAAGCTCTGTCTGCACCATACTCAAGGGCATTTGGGCTACTTTACTCTTTTTTGGAACCTCTCTGCTTTTGGTGGTATCCTTCAAGGATACCTTCTTCCAAACCATGCGCTCTTGGGCAACTGTTGGCTTTCCCCTATTATCTAGTTTAAAAGCTGTTCTTTTTTTAAAGGTTAATGCCAGCAGTCTGGTTCCATCCCGGTTAAGGTGAAACCCATCCCTTCGGAAGAGCCCCTCCTTTCCCCAGAATGTTCCCCAGTTCTTAACAAATCCAAAACCCTCATCCTTGCACCATCGTCTCATCCACGCATTGAGACTCTGGAGCTCTGCCTGCCTTTTTGTTCTGCGCGTGGAACGGGAAGCATTTCAGAGAATACTACCCTGGAAGTTCTGGATTTCAACTTCCTACCTGAAAGCCTAAATTTAGCCTCCAGAACCTCCCTATCATGTTTTCCTATGTCATTGGTACTGACATGTACCAAGACCGCAGACTCCTCCCCAGCACTATCTAAGACCTTATCTAGGTGGCGCGTGAGGTCTGCTACCTTCGCACCAGGCAGACATGTTACTAGGCGATCCTCATGACCATCAGGCACCCAGCTATCTACATGCCTAATGATCGAATCACCAACTATAACGTCTGTCCTAATCCTTCCCTCATGGGCACATGACCCTGGAGAAATTTCCTCGGTGCAGGAGGGTTTTACATCACCTGGAGGACAGTCCTAGTTACAGGATCACTTCCTGCCACACCAGGGTAATGCTCTCCTGTCATGTGACCTCTCTCCTCCATGGCAACAGGGATGTTGCCAGACTGGAGGTGGGACTTCAGGACTATATCCCTGTAGGTCTCATCTATGTACCTCTCTGTCTTTCTTATGTCTTCCAAGTCTGCTACTCTAGCTTCTAGAGAATGGACTCGTTACCTGAGAGCAAAGAGCTCCTTGCACCTAGTGCACACGTAAGACCTCTCACCAACTGGGAGAAAATCATATATGTGACACTCAATGCAAAAGACTGGAAAGCCCCCATCTCGTTGCTGGACTGCTGTCTGCATCTCAGTTTTAAGCTTGTGTTTAGATATTTGAGTTCTTTACTTTCTAAGGGTTGGTGTGGATGCTTATACTAATAAAAGTGTATCTAATACGTTTAATATACCTTGTTCACCTGAAGCTTAATTAATCTCGGGTCCTTAATGTTTGACTGATTTGGATAAAGATCTGCACCTGAGAGCAGCTCCTTTCCTTTAAGATGTGTAAGTACCTATAAAGCTACAATTATCCCAGGGGTGGGTGTGTGTTGGGGAGGGAGGGAGGGAAATAAGACTTATTAAAAGAGGGCTGCTACTACACAGTACCCTGTCCTGTGCTTCTAAGGTAAGCTGTGACCAACTTCCTGGGTGATTAACAATCCTTGCTTGGATAGAAGGAGTCTTTCAAAATGCCTTTTTGACCTGCCCCCTGGCTTTAACACCTATTTAAAAGGTTTCACAGGTCTCTTGCCCCCTAGGTAGAAGGCCTCTTTGTAAAGGTCTCTAGAAGACTTTATTTATTGCTCAAAGAATACTGACCCTGTTTTGCCTTTTATGCTAAGTTAAAATCTGATTTGATTTAAATTAAAGCTCTTTGCTGCTGCTAGGCTCTGACCTAGTATGAAATTTAAACTAGAAGCTCTCTGCTGGGTTCTAAATTTAACCAGAAAGCTCTCTTTTGTGTTTTAAATTTAAACTAAAAGCACTTTGCTGCTATTAGGCCCTGAGTGAGTATTAAATTTAAATTACAAGCTCTCTGCTGGGTTCTAAATTTAACCAGAAAGCTCTCTTCTGTGTTTTAAATTTAAACTTAAACTGTTGCTACTAGGCCCTGACTGATTTAACAAATACACTGAGTTCACAGATTAATCAGCTTTAATCCAAAGAATTCCCTTCAGAAAAATTCCCAGAAGTATATACTTACTATTGCAGATCTCTCTCCAGAAGTTGCAGTCCTTCAAGACTGAGGATCACAGAGCTCTGGTTGAGCTATTTATTCCTGTGCTTCTGAGGTAAGGTGTGACCAACTTCCTGGGTGATTAACAGTCCTTGCTTGGATAGAAGGAGTCTTTCAAAATGGCCTTTTGACCTGCCCCCTGGCTTTAACACCTATTTAATTGTTTCATTCCAATTAGCTGCAAAGGCATCTAAATCATCAGAGACTATGTTCAGATTAGGGATGACAGGTTCATGGAAATGTTCTTTGTTAAATTGTTTAAATCTTCTGCGGCGCTTTTCTTTGTGCCATGGATGCCTTGCAGGTTGGAGTGGAATGATATTGTGTAGTGGTCTGACCATGGGACCCTAGTTAGTTGAGGCGGGGGGATGGGATATTTCTCCAGGAGGTGTGATGGTACAAAGATAAGGTCCAGCGTGTTTCCTTTGATGTGTGTTGGTTCCATTACAATCTGGATATAATTTTGAAAGGACATTGCATCGGTGAATGCAGCTGCTTGCGACTGTGGAATGGAGAACAGGTTCCTGTCACCCAGTAGTATTAATGGGCAGCTGGGATCTGTGTGTGTACCGACAATTTCCAGGATGGCTGCCATTGGGGATCTGCTTGTTAGAGATAGTGATGGCATGCAGACCATTTGTGTTTGTCGTATTAATAAGCGTAAATAGTAGGGATTTTTTTCTGGTTATACAAACTCCACCTCCCCAACATCCCTGTCTGGGACAGTTGAATAGGTCATAGTTTGAGTGAATTAATTGATTAATCAGGACTGTGTCAGAGTCAGTGAGCCATGTCTCAGTGATGCACAGGATGTCTAGGTCATGGTCTAGTAGTTCCATTTTGTTTCTCACTGAGCGTGAGTTAACTAGTAGGCATTTGAGAGGTGGTGTCTAGAGGGTGTAAGTTATTTGGTGTAGGCTGCATAAGAGGTACCTGAATGCTTGTATCTTATCCTCACTGGTGCATAGTTGCTGGCACGGATAATAGAGATAGGGCTTGTGTTTGGCACGAGACATTGTTTCTGGTTTATCAATGAGAAGAGGAGTATTACAGCTAGAAGTAGAAACATGATTTATGAACATGATGGACTATAGCTTTGTACGGATATAATCTGAATGAGTTCAATCAGTGTGAAATACGAAGTGAAGGTAAGTGTACATTGACTGGACTCCATGGAGTAGATTGCATGTTTCCCTTTCTGGTCTATTATTTGGTACTTTATGTATCGGTGATTGCAGGTAAGTAGATGAGAGCTGATTGTACATTTTGCAAATAGTGAGGATGACATTTTCTTTTATGCGGACCAGATGTTATTCGCTCGTGTCTAGGGTTGCCATATAATATTCGTGCAGCAGTCTTCTGAGCTAGCTGCAGAGGGTGGATCAGATGGTCTGGTAGGCCATGTTGGAGGATACTGGAGTAGTCTATGTGTGAAAATACTGGAGTTTGGAATACAGTCTGGAAGTCATAAGGATTTAGTAGGGTACATAGGTGTTGGGCGGTCTTCATCTTACTGGGCAGACTAGATGGACCATACTGGTCTTTATCTGCTGTCATATGTTATGTTATGTTGTTGGTTTTTGGCTTGACAGTTCCCGCTTTCTTCTAGTTCAGTCAGGGCCAGTGATGGGACCCTGGCTCCTTGATCCTTCATTCACCACTGTCATGTGATGTTTCCCCTAGTTTAATAGACCCTCCCTCTGTGCTTACTCCGGTTATTGCAGTAAGAGCCCCGAGGCTGGGAGACATTTATTTATTTATTTACATTCTCTTATATACCGCGCTATTCAGCATCAGTGCGGTTTACATTGAACAAACTGAAATTACATTGAACAGGGCATTATAACTTGGAGATAACTATTTTACAGGGAACATGGGCTATGGAGGGTTAAGTGGCTTGCCCAAGACCACAAGGAGCACCTGTGGGACTAGAAATCCCAGTCCTTCCGGCCCAAGGTTGCTGTCCTCTAGTGGAATTTGAACCCCCGACCTTCCGGCCTGAAGTACCTTGCCCCAACCACTAGGCCACTCCTCCACTCATGTAGCAGGCCTCCTCCTAAAACACTGTTTTATGGGTCCTGGTGTCCTGCTTTCATTGCTTACTGATGACCTTGGCTCACTCACCCTCATCTTTCCAGGGTCTGTGAATACTGCCTCCATGACATAGCTAGCTGACCCACTTTCAGACCTCAAGCTGGGATCTTCTATGTAGCAGTGGCCAACACACACCTCCTGAGCCATCAGGCTAGTCCAGTAAATTCATATGTGTTGCTGTGTGACATCAGTTGGCTGTTATATTAAGGTGGATTGGCTTCTGATTGCAGCTGAAATGTAGCCATTTTACCTCATTCCTCACTTCTTGTAAATTCCAGATGTTTACAACAATATAATGCTGTTGATATGTTCTACAGATAGTCTTAGATATTTTTGAATGTGTCTGGAAGTTGGTTTCATGTATTCCCACCATCAATGCCATGACTCCAGCTGGCTCCTGGAGAAAGGCCTGGACTATTAATTTGGAGGCTTCGTTCTCAGAAACCCTCACAGTGGCAGTGTAATATGTAATATTGGATTTTTCACAAGAGAGATCCCTTTTTCTTGTTTTCCTTTATCTCTCTGGTGTGTGCTTCAGATGTCCTGAGCTATACAGCCTGACATAATTTCAACATTTATACATAGTTGATTTTAAATCATTTGTAAAGCAAGTAGCATTTCTAAAGAACTTGCATATAAATTCATATATTTAGGTGTGTGACATATTTAGAAGAGCAATACCACTGAAGTCTATGGGGGTGATTGACATGGTCAAGAAGGTGATGCCATTGAAGTCTATTGAGGCGATGGACAGGAAAGTGATGCCGATGAAGTCTATGGGGTGATTAATATGGTCAAGAAGGGGCTGCCATTGAAGTCTATGGGCCCAATATTCAACTAGGCTGCACTAAGCACCATAGCGGCTTAGCCCTGCCTGCCAACTCCCTAACCTCGGATATTCACTTTTGCGGCAACGGAAGTGAATATCCGGGTCTGGCTGTGCAGCCCAGAAGCCACTGAGGCTAACCATGTAGCATTGATATCAGATGCTGCACAGTTAGCCTTGGCGCCGGGTTTTCCTTGCCTATCTTATAGGTGCCGAGCGCTAACTGTGCAGCTTCCAATATCGGTGCTGCATGGTTAGCGCCGGTCCCCGCCTCTGCTCTGCCCCGGAGGGCCCTGGCATACCCCGATGCTAGCCAGCTATGTGCCGTCGAATTTACACTGGCTGTTAATCATGTAAATACCCTTTGAATATCGGGCCCATTATGTCCATCAGTCTTTGGTAGGTTAGAACGTTGCAGGCTCGGTTTTGTTGTGCTTTGACTTTATACTCATAAACTGCTTTGAATGCTTGTCAAGTATGGTGGTATATATATTTTTATAAATAAATAAAATGCGGTCAGGAAGGTGATATAGTTGGATCTTCTGACGGTGAATATTTATTTATTTAGCAGATTTATAAATCACCTATCACTAGTTGTCATAGCGATGTACCTATCAACATATGAAATAATATCCACATATATTAACAATATGATGATGGCATTGGAGCTGAAATGGATAGAAAGATAACACCACTAAAGTCTATGGAGGCAAATGACATGAATTGGAACATTAAGTCATTGGAGTCTATGGACCTCAATGGCATGGTTAGGAGAGTCATGCCAGCAAAGCTTATGGAGGCGAGTGACGTGGTTGGACCATCCTGGTCTTTATCTGCCATCATTTACTATGTTACTATGTTAAGACGGTGATACCATTGGTCTATGGAGGCGAGTGACGTGGTTAAGACAGTGATACCACTGGTCTATGGAGGCGAGTGACGTGGTTAAGATGGTGATACCACTGGTCTATGGAGGCGAGTGACGTGGTTAAGACGGTGATACCACTGGTCTATGGAGGCGAGTGACGTGGTTAAGATGGTGATACCACTGGTCTATGGAGGCGAGTGACGTGGTTAAGACGGTGATACCACTGGTCTATGGAGGTGAGTAACATGGTTAAGATGGTGATACCACTGGTCTATGGAGGCGAGTGATGTGGTTAAGATGGTGATACCACTGGTCTATGGAGGTGAGTAACGTGGTTAAGATGGTGATACCACTGGTCTATGGAGGCGAGTGCCATGGATAGGGGATTGATGCACTGGAGTTTATGAACATGAGTGATGATGTTAAGAATGTGATGTCATGGGAATCTGTGGGTGCGGATGGCATGGAAAGGGGTGAAGTTGCTTGGGGGGAATGCCATAGTTAGGAGGATCTTGCTGTTGCAGTCTGGACATAAATGACATGGCTAAGAGTGTTACACCATTGAAGTCTATGAAGGTGAATGACATGCTTGGGAGGGTTACGCCATTGAAGTCTATGAAGGTGAATGACGTGCTTGGGAGGGTTACGCCATTGAAGTCTATGAAGGTGAATGACGTGCTTGGGAGGGTTACGCCATTGAAGTCTATGAAGGTGAATGACATGCTTGGGAGGGTTATACTCGTACTACTGAAGATTTTGGATATGACTGAATTGTTTATGCTGTGATTCTTCATGAGCAGTGCTTTGGCAATCCGTGCAAATTCAAAGTCAATTTAGTCAAATTGTATATTGTGGAACATGTACTATAAGATTTTTTTCCTTCAGTAATGAAATAACAAGGGAATATTGCAATGCCGTTGTTATGTACAGGGCCAATATGGAGCCCTGCTGGTGTCATCCACAGCTCAGAAGTCAGAACTGCTCAGCTCTATAATTCATCGTTCACTTCATTTCAATGCCAGCTTCGAAAACCTGGAGACAATTAAAAATGAAATGAAATTATTTTGGTGTGTACATTTTACACTTCCCACCTAATGAGATTGCTAAACCACAGCTGGATTTAATTTTCCTAATTCACTTCTCTTTTTGATACTTTGCAATATTATTTGCTAATTTAACTACTAGTGTGTTGTGTGAGCAAATGTGGCCCACTGCACACCTCAGCGAGAGGAGGAAAGCACCGCACAGTCCTACAGATGGAAGGAAACACCAGGAACTCCAGCAGGCAGAGGCAGGAACCCCACTGTTCTCTGATTTGGGGCAGATACTGTGCACTCCCACAGGGGGAGGCAGACACTGTGCACATTATCCCTTCAGCCGGAGACCGGTACACACCAGGTTTAGCTCCATTCATTTAATATGAGAATGGCCTGAAATGTCCTCCTTAAGCTCTGCTCCTCTTAGCCCCTTGACCTGAGCTGCCTCATGTGACCTCTGTAGCCTGAGACTCCCTCTGATTGTGCTCCATCTCTTTACCTGAGACTCTTAGGCTTACCGCCCTTGGGTTATGCTTCTCTCACCTGAAAGCCCTCAAGTTCTGCTCTTCTTGGTCTGAGAACCTCAGTTTCTCACCCTGTCAATCCCTCAGTTTAAGACCCAGCAGGCTGAGCCTGAAGCCCCCCCCCCCCCCGGAGTTGTTTACATATCGTGCTAAGTTTGGGGGGGGGTGGCACTTCATGAAACTAATAGTTCTACCATACCACCCTCCTAATATGTTCACCCCCAATCCCCTAATCCCCTAGTTCTTGTACTGCGTTCTATACTCTCTGTTCCGTGTAGAGCAAGTTTACTGTTCTGTGTAAACCGCCTTGATAATCTGTATAAAAAATGTTAAATAAATAAATTAAATAATAGACAGCATTTTTAAAATAAATCAGAGAAAATATTTTTCCACGCAACATTCAGTTATGTTGAGGAATTTGTTCCCAGAAGACATGATCCCTACAATTAGCACAGCTGGGTTTATAAAGAAAATTTGCAGGAGATGGCAATCTTGCAACAATTAATGCTGCCTCCCTCCCCTCCCCCTCCATCCATACAACTTCTGTTTGTTAAACTTTTTTAATGATATTGACTGCAAACTGCTATGATATTGTTTATGATGGTAGTATATAAGGACTTGAAATAAACATAAACATTTAGCCAAGTTCCTGGAGGAAAAGTCCAGAAACCATTATTAGCCAGAGTGGAGGAATAGCCTAGTGGTTAGAGCAGTGACTGGTGACCAAGAGACCAGGGTTCAATTCCCACTAGCACTCCTTGTGGCCTTGGGCAAGTCACTTTACCCCTCCATTGCTTTGGAAGAAAGGCCTGGCAATCTACTTCCAGTCACACCTTGCCAAGAAAAGCCAGGAGTCAGCATTATGAACAATAAAGGATGGATCTGCTCCTTAACATCCTGCCAGATACTTGTGACCAGGACCGGCCTGTCCATTGAGCAAGAATGTTTTTTGCACAGGGCCCCATGTTTCAGGGGGCCCCACGCAAAAAACATTCTCATCAGCCCAAGTAGATTTAAAAAAAAAAAGTCTGCTGCTGCCGCTGCCACCGTGGCAGCGGCAGAATCAAGTGTCCCACAGGGCCCCGCCCGCCCAGCAGAGCCTTCCTTGCAGCATCAGCTTCCTCAGCGCGGGCTTTTCAGAGCCGCGAAGGGAGAGTTTCCCTTTCTCGCGGCTCTGTTAAGCCCGCCGGGGCTGATGGGAAACAGGAAGTCCCATCAGCCCCGGCTGGCTTAACGGAGCCGTGAGAGAGAAACTCTCCCTTCGCGGCTCTGAAAAGCCCACACTTTGGGATCTGATGCTGTAGGGAGGGAAGGCTCTGCTGGGCAGGGGGGGGGGGCCCCGTGGGACACTTGATTCTGCCGCTGCCACGGTGGCGGCAGCAGCAGCAGCAGCCAGTTTGTTTGTTTTTTAATCTACCTGGGGGGAGGGGGGTTAGGACTGGTAATGGGCTATGGAGGGGTTAGGACTGGTAATGTGCTATGGGGGGGCTAAGACTGGAAGTGGGCTGATGGGGAGTTAGGACTAGTAATGGGCTATGGGGGGATCTAGGACTGGAAATGGGCTGATGGGGGGGGTTAGGACGAGATGGACTGATGGGGGATTAGGACTGGTAATGGGCTATGGGGGGGCTAGGACTGGTAATGGGCTATGGGGGGGCTAGGACTGGAAATGGGCTGAGTGGAAGGGGGCTTGAACTGCAAATAGCTGATGGGGAGGGGGGCTTGGAATGGAAATGAGCTGCGAGGGGAGGGAGCTAGGACTGGAAATGGGCTGAGTGGAGGGGGGGACCTAGGACAGGAAATGGACAGATGGAGTGGCTAGGATAGGACTGGAAATGGGCTGATGCGGGGACTAGAAGGGAGCGGATGCTGGGTGGGGCTGGAACTAGAAGGGAGCCGATGTTGGGGAAGGATTAGAATGGGATGGGGCTGGGAGAGTGAAATGGAGAGGGGAAAAATATTTTGTGTGGGAGGGAAGAAAAATCTACAATTGGCCGGGTATTGGGAGAGTAAGTGGGGATTGAGGATGGAGGGGTAAAATTTGAGTGGATGAAATACGAACGAAGAAAGAGCAAAAGTAGAAAGATTAGTATGTTAAAGCAGAAGTAGAGAGAGAATGGAAAAAAACTAGAAAAGTAAAGAAAGGACAAATGGACAGCAGACGATGGAGAGTTAGCAGAAGACACAAAGAAACCAGAAGAAAGTGGATGGAACAATTGCAACTGAAAAAAATGCACAAAAGGTAGAAAAATATCTCTTTATTTTGAATTTATTAACTAGAATATGTCAGCTCTGGGAAATTTGCATCATTAACGTCTGCGCTTTGTTTAGTACAAGAGGAAATTAATTTATAGTTTTATTTCCACAGTGTTGTTGTACATTCCAAGTTTGATTTTGGGGTTCCCAGTTTAATTATTGTCTTCCTGTTTCTAAATTGTGATTCCTTGTTTGGTGATGGTCTATGTTCTGCATGTGTAACTGAGCTGAGGTATTCTGTTTATGTAATTCCTATTTGACATTGCCACTTGTTCTCTTTCCCCAGTGGGTCATGTATTGTTATTCTCTAAAATGTATTGGTTTAATATTTGCAGTGTTGCCTTTTGATAGGTAGGGTCTGGTGCTTTGTGAGTCCTGGTAGTGCTGTTAGGATACGGCGGGTTTGCTATGGGTTCTAAATGGGCAGTGTTTGTAGTAGTTACTAATGTGCCTGGCGTTTGGCACTGGATTATAGTAATGTAGAAATCTTTTAGTCTGTCTTTATCCATACACTCATTAAGAGGCATGTTTACTAAAAGTTAGTGTATGGTAACATTATGCAAATATTTATGCAAATGAGGTCCCTTATGCAAATGAGGCCCCGCACCGAGTCCCGCACATGGCCCCGCACCCCCCTTGGGCCACCCCTGCTTGTGACCTGCATTAGGTACTGTCAGAGGCAGGAAGGTGATGGGCCTTTGGTATGACCCAGTATGGCACCAGTTATACTCTTAGGTTTTGCCCCATTTGACATGAAATCCCCTGTTCCGCTCCTCTCAGTCTTGCTGAATGACTGGCAATCTCCCACCACCAAGGACAGAGCAGGCACAATGTTGCTCTTATAAATAAACCTGAGGTTTGAGTGAGTTACAGAGCACAGACAGCCCTTAACCCTGTGCCTGCTGGCCTCATCAGCAGAACCACATTGTAGAATTTATCTATTAAAGTTTTCCCCTCTTTCCTGCTTCTTGACAATGAGCCGTGAGTTTCTGGTATTATCCTGCCCCAGACTCCAGCCAAACGCAACAAGTCAGTTTCTGAGCATGAGAGGTGCCCAGCTTTAACCACAAAGCACAATAAAATGCTGAGCTCAGAATATGCAGATCCCAAGGAAAACGAGAAAAACAGAATCCAAGATTTTCACTGAATTATGGAAGACTATGTGGCAAGTTTTGCAGCCACATTGAAAGTAGTAGTGAAAATTAGACCAGGACTCCCAGTTAAGGAAGTAATGTGTACAAGTAGTCACAGCCACTCAAAAACCAGCTGAAAATGTGTGCAGACACTAGGATACCAGGGTTGGACATGTTAGGGGTTTCTTTTCAAACACGAGAAAGGTGCAACGCAGTGCTAGGGAAGGAAGCTAGAGATGTGAGACCCACCCTGGTCCTAATGCAGGGGCCTCACACTATGAAAGCAGAGTTCTCGCGGCTGGTCTTTTGTTTGTATTAGAGTACTGCCCACATTCCTTTCTGATAACAAACAGCACAGAACCTGCTCATTCAATAGCAATAGGCACTGTGAAATTTCTGCTTACTTTCCAAATGACAAACAGGATAGCAACGCACATCGTAATGGTATCCGAAATTGTTGACAATGGTTGATTTAATTTGATTTATTGATTAGCACAAGTGTATTAAAGTGGTTTACAGAACAAAATTTCACTTGTATACATAAAGATAACTAAAAACATCACTGGAGTTATTTTAGAAGCTCTATTTGTACTTTGGACACCTGAAAACAGGCATACAGACATCCAAAGCATGAAGACGTCCTCAGAGTTATTTTAGGAAGTGGTTTCAAGGATGTCCACGTCAGAAAAGGGGTGTAGTGTAGGCATTTCTGGGGCATTACCAAGAACTTGGACGTCCTCGTCTGATCTCAGAAACACCCTGCACATCCCAAGCCGTGTCAAAGTGTACACCTGTTCCAGGCACAAATAGGCATTGGAAAAGCGCTCATTTTGCCAGCCAAACCACCGGAGGACGTGGAGAAGGAGTTATACTCATATTCCCTACCTTTATCTTATTGATAACAAATACTGTTGAGGAATGAGAGCTCTTGCCACGCCAAAGGATGCTCCCATGTGCAAAATAGCATGCGATAAATGTCCCTACCCTTAGTGGGGGCATCTATATGGACGTCGGCACAGGTGCCCACATCTGGGGCTTCTATATTTCTAAAATCAGGTCAAAAGATAAACTTTATCTCCGGCGTATCCATAAAGTAATATTTCTTCAGAGTACTGTGGTACTGCAGACCCCGTGCAGTCAGAGAAAAGTGTTTTAAATTCAGAAAAAAGACTCCAACACAGGATGCAACATTACGAGGAGCCAGATAGGGGGAGCAAGAGAGACTTTCTAAGGCCTAGGGAGCCACGCCCCAGAGCTTATGACGTAATGCCTACCAGCATCCAATCCAGGAAAGGAGGAGTTCCTTTTAAGAAAGGCTGGGAGGATTGGAGAGGGAGAGAAAGAGAAGCAAGAGTCTTAGCTGAAGGACCAGAGCCAGCAGACTCAGCAGAACTCGGAGAGGAGGTTCTTTGCAAGGAGACCGGGAGTAAAGCAGGTACACTTTCCAAAGAGAGAAGGTACCAAGAGGAAGCCAGTCCTGGAGAGAGAAGGACTAGGGCAACCGTTCCTGGACCAGAGTTGGGCAGAAGCCAGCAACCTGGGAGGCAAGGTATAAAGAATTCCCCAGAGGAAGAAAAAGGGGTCTCCATAAGAAATAACACTCCTGGCTCAGAGAAGAGAAGGTACGGGTGTGACTGTGGGTTAACACCACCCGAGCGCCGGCTGGAGAATAGAAGGCCTGCAATACGAGCCAGGCCAGATTCCAGCAGGACTAGGCCTCAAGCCTCAGCTCGATTGGATCAACCAAAAGAAAAAGGTAATCCATATTTCTCTGATAATAATTGCTATAACCTTGAGATACAGAAAGCACAGGAGACAGGGGAGAGCTGTCCCTACCGAACTGTTTGTAAGACAGGATGTAAACTTTTATCAAGCAAAAGACTTTTTAATAAGAAGCCTTTGGATAGAAGAGGCTGTTCTCACATTGAGAGGGCACAGGACCAAGGTTTAACCTTGAGCCCAGAACATTGGAAGCTGGTACAAAACTTATACGAAAAGCCTAAGGATAATCTACCTGACTTTGCTGACACAGCTTCAGAGCTCTCATACTCTGAACCAATGCAGGTGGAATTTATTACGGACCCATCAGACACAGAAATGGATTGTAGTTATTGCAAGGTTGGAAGCCTAGAGTCCCTGACCAACGCTGAAAGCTATAACTTCTGAACCAGGCTGAGGGTTTGATATATATATAATCCCTGTGAACATAACTGACTGTAATGCAATAATTGTTTATTTTTCTCTTAACCTGAATCAAGGTCATTTTGAGTTGATGTAGATTCTAAACATTGAACCTTTTTGCATTGAGGGAAATAAATGCCTTTTTTCCCCTCACTCGGACTTTGTGTTCCTTTTTGGGAGATTTTGGTATACGAAAGGTTACTGGGACCAAGATACCTAGACCCCGCATAGAAGAACCAAACCCAAACCTAAATATAACTCATGTCCACCCGACCTACCTTAGCAACCTTTGGCCACTAGGGTGGCGGTGCGACATGAAAATGGTGTAGTTGGCAGGACTAATTAATTTGTTTGGGACCTACGTCTGCATCAAAAAGAAGAGAAGTTTAAACTGCTGGATTGAAAAAAACAAACAAACCCAAGGCTGAGCTGCTGGAAATGCAAAACCCAGAACGGAGTAACTAGAAAACTGGACCGGAGGAGAAAAACCCGGAGTGGAATAGTCTAAATCCGGAGTGGATTGGAAAAATCCTGAAAAAGAAAAATCCTGTTGCAGATTGGCGGAGCAGAGAGCTGCGGAGTGCAACAGCAACTACTATTCCAGAGCTGACTCAACACTACAATCAGGTAACATGTAATTATGCCTGAATAGTGTTGGAAGCCAGGGGAAGTATATACAAAAAAAAAAAAAAAAAAGGTTTAGAAGAGCCACACTTGGTTGTTTTGTTTGTGTTTGTTCCCACAGATTCGCCATGGAGCCAAAAGAGCTTTGCGCCTGGATGGCCCATCAATTCGATAAGCAAGCGGAAGTGGCGTTGAAAAATCAAGCCCAAGCGTTGCAGGCCATGCAACCCCAGCAATTACCCGTCTTACAGACGATGGAAAACTGGTTAGCTCAGCAGCGGGAAGAAATGGCGAAGATCAAGGCCGAAAAGTTGGGTGCAAGTGGAGCGAACAACTAAGAGACTGGACAGTGGTCATGCGGTGATCTAATGGTGGGAAAGTTAAGTCCTAGTGATAATGTGGACGACTTTCTGGACTCATTCGCTAGGATAGCGAGTTCAGCTCGTTGGCCACCTGAACAGTGGGCTGTCCGACTGGCAGCATCCCTGACAGGGGAGGCGCTGGCCGCCTACAGGTCAATGCCTCCAGCCTTAGCCGATAGTTATGAAGAGGTAGTGCTAGCAATCAGAGATCGCCTAGGCCTTACCCCATTGGCCTATAATAAAAGGTTTAGGGCCACTATCCTTAAGGCGGAAGAAACACCAAAAGCCCTGGGCCATAGAATAAGGAGCCTGGCATATAAATGGCTACAACCGGAGAGGAAAAATATAGAAACTCTAATGGATGCCATAATATTGGAGCAGTTCTTATTAGCCGTGCCAAGTAGGGTACAGAACTTTTTAATCCTCCAAAATTGCTGTACCACTACGGAGGCCATAGCTCTTACTGAAAGGTACCTAGAAGCGGAGAGAGTCACCCAACCTAAGATGGGGACTCCCAAACTGACAATAGGGATGGAAGCCCAAAGAGTAGGGAGCCCTTCCCGACCAGCATATGGCAATAGGAAAAGTAATAACCCTCCGGATAGAGAATCTGTTAAAAAATGCTTTGCCTGTGGTAAAAGAGGACATTTGAAAAATGAGTGTTATTCTCGCATTGCTCTGGTGGGAGAGGCCCCAAGGACAATACGAGAAGGCTTCGTGTTAAATGTAAAGATACATGGAGTCAACGCAAAAGCACTTCTGGATTCAGGCGCTGACCAAACCATGATCTCGAAAAAGCTGTGGTTTGTGATCAGAAGCCAGGGGTGGTCAGTCCCTGAATATGCAGAAGGGCAAGTTAAAATAAAGTGTATTCACGGAGCGGCTACACGCTACCCCGTGTATAAACTATGGGTTAAAGGATTGGGGATAGAAAAGGAAATGCTGGTAGCCGTGGTGCCTAAACTGCCACAAGAGTTGGTATTGGGTCGCGATTGGCCGCAATTTTGAAAAAGTCTGAAGGAAGGTTTAACTCCTCATAAGGTCCCAAATTCCACCTGTAGTTGGCATGAGCCTACTAAGGGCCTCAACACACAGCGAAACAGCCTAGCCGCGACTACGAACCCCATGGTTCCTAGCCCACTTTGGGAAAAACCGAGGGAAGTTCCGGTAGAGAAAGTACAGGAAGCGCCTAAAACGTTTGTGCTGAAATTCTGTAAAACCTCGGGAAAGGCTTGTAGCCCTCAAAGAGCGTCCGCACAAGCCGCAGGCTATGACCTCCATAGCATTGAAGACCAGATCATCCCGAAGCAGGGGCGGAAATTAGTTAGTACAGGTCTGCAGGTGTAGCTACCTCCAGGATGTTATGGAAGGATAGCGCCACGATCAGGACTGGCCGCCAAACATAGTCTTGATGTAGCGGCGGGTGTTATCGATCCCGACTATAGGGGAATATTAAAAGTCCTTCTTTGTAACTTCTCAAATGAAGATTTCAAGGTTCAAGTTGGAGACAGAATAGCGCAATTAATTTGCGAACGAGTGGGTTTCCCCAGCTTGGAAGAAGTCACCATGCTAACTCCCACTAGCCGAGGAACAGGCGGTTTCGGCTCTACAGGGAAGGCAGAGCTGGAAGGCTTCATGGCCATAGGAAGTGATCCCCCAGAAGAGGACCTGGGTCCCCATGTAGAAGACTACAAAGAGGACTCCACGCCGAAGATCGGGGAAGAACTTTCCTTAAGCCAACAGGACGACTTTGTCCAATTATTGGGAAAATATAAGGACGTATTAACCCCGATGCCGGGAGAAACCGCATTGGTGGCACATGAAATGCTTACGCCACCGGGTAAAATCATCCGACAACGTTCCTATCGTCTGCCGGAAGCAAAAAGGCAGGAAGTTATTAACCAAGTAAAGGAAATGTTGCAAATGAATGTCATTGAGGAGTCGCATAGCCCGTGGTGCAGTCCTGTGGTACTTGTGCCTAAGCCCGACGGGTCCATGCGTTTTTGTATTGACTTTCGTCAACTGAATGCCGTGTCCACTTTTGATGCCTACCCCATGCCTCGCATCGAGGAATTATTAGACCGGCTCGGGCAAGCGAAATTTTTGACAACATTGGATATGACGAAGGGGTACTGGCAGGTCCCTTTGACGCGGGATGCCAGACCCAAAACTGCCTTCAGTACACCCTTGGGGCTTTTTCAATTTCGCAGAATGCCATTTGGTTTACATGGGGCAGCGGCCACGTGCCAACGTTTGATGGATATCATTCTGCGACCATACCAAACGTTCACTACCGCCTACATGGACGATGTGGTAATCCACAGCACCACCTGGAAGGAACACCTCCACCAAATAGGCATCATATTGGAAGCCATGAGAAGAGCGGGCCTTACGTTGAACCCAAAAAAGTGTACCTTTGTTGCTAAAGAAGTGAAGTACTTGGGTCACCTCGTAGGCCGTGGAACGGTACGCCCTCTGCGGGATAAGGTGGAAAGTGTAAGGAAGTTCCCTGTCCCACAGAACAAAAAACAGTTGAGAAGCTTCCTGGGCCTCATCGGCTACTACCGGCGTTTCATACCGCACTTTGCGGAGGAAAGCAGTATCTTCACAGAAATGCTAAGGAAAAATGCCCCGAATCTGCTGAAATGGTCACCTACAGCGGAGACAGCTTTCCAACGGTTAAAGGGAAAGTTGTGCCAAGCCCCCATATTGCGCGGGGTAGACTTTCATCAACCCTTCCTGTTGCAGACAGATGCCTCCGAGACGGGCCTGGGTGCTGTTCTATCTCAGATACAAGACAGGGCTGAACACCCCATTATGTTCCTTAGCAGGAAACTATCACTGGCTGAACAAAAGCACGCTACAATCGAGCGAGAATGCCTCGCTATTAAATGGGCCATTGAGGCATTAAGATTTTATTTGACGGGGAGAAAATTTGTCCTCATAACCGATCATGCCCCTCTGAAGTGGTTACACACTATGAAGAACGAAAATACCCGGTTAACTAGGTGGTATATGGCTCTGCAGCCTTATGATTTTAGGGTAGAACACCGGGCCGGGAAACTACACTTTAACGCTGACGCAATGTTGCGTATTCCGTGCTGTGTGGAAGAGGCTTCACCAGCCCGTCATATTTTAAGAGGGGGGATATGTGGTACTGCAGACCCCGTGCAGTCAGAGAAAAGTGTTTTAAATTCAGAAAAAAGACTCCAACACAGGATGCAACATTACGAGGAGCCAGATAGGGGGAGCAAGAGAGACTTTCTAAGGCCTAGGGAGCCACGCCCCAGAGCTTATGACGTAATGCCTACCAGCATCCAATCCAGGAAAGGAGGAGTTCCTTTTAAGAAAGGCTGGGAGGATTGGAGAGGGAGAGAAAGAGAAGCAAGAGTCTTAGCTGAAGGACCAGAGCCAGCAGACTCAGCAGAACTCGGAGAGGAGGTTCTTTGCAAGGAGACCGGGAGTAAAGCAGGTACACTTTCCAAAGAGAGAAGGTACCAAGAGGAAGCCAGTCCTGGAGAGAGAAGGACTAGGGCAACCGTTCCTGGACCAGAGTTGGGCAGAAGCCAGCAACCTGGGAGGCAAGGTATAAAGAATTCCCCAGAGGAAGAAAAAGGGGTCTCCATAAGAAATAACACTCCTGGCTCAGAGAAGAGAAGGTACGGGTGTGACTGTGGGTTAACACCACCCGAGGGCCTGCTGGAGAATAGAAGGCCTGCAATACGAGCCAGGCCAGATTCCAGCAGGACTAGGCCTCAAGCCTCAGCTCGATTGGATCAACCAAAAGAAAAAGGTAATCCATATTTCTCTGATAATAATTGCTATAACCTTGAGATACAGAAAGCACAGGAGACAGGGGAGAGCTGTCCCTACCGAACTGTTTGTAAGACAGGATGTAAACTTTTATCAAGCAAAAGACTTTTTAATAAGAAGCCTTTGGATAGAAGAGGCTGTTCTCACATTGAGAGGGCACGGGACCAAGGTTTAACCTTGAGCCCAGAACATTGGAAGCTGGTACAAAACTTATACGAAAAGCCTAAGGATAATCTACCTGACTTTGCTGACATGGCTTCAGAGCTCTCATACTCTGAACCAATGCAGGTGGAATTTATTACGGACCCATCAGATACAGAAATGGATTGTAGTTATTGCAAGGTTGGAAGCCTAGAGTCCCTGACCAACGCTGAAAGCTATAACTTCTGAACCAGGCTGAGGGTTTGATATATATAATCCCTGTGAACATAACTGACTGTAATACAATAATTGTTTATTTTTCTCTTAACCTGAATCAAGGTCATTTTGAGTTGATGTAGATTCTAAACATTGAACCTTTTTGCATTGAGGGAAATAAATGCCTTTTTTTCCCCTCACTCGGACTTTGTGTTCCTTTTTGGGAGATTTTGGTATACGGAAGGCTATTGGGACCAAGATACCTAGACCCCGCATAGAAGAACCAAACCCAAACCTAAATATAACTCATGTCCACCCGACCTACCTTAGCAACCTTTGGCCACTAGGGCGGCGGTGCGACAGTACTTGTGAGCCTATCTCCTTTCACCTTCATCCTATGACCTTTCGTTCCAAAGCTTCCTTTCAGCTGGAAGAGGGCCATCTCCAGTGCAGTTATACCACAGAGGTACGTAAATGTCTCTATCATACCTCCCCTCTCCCACCTTTCCTCTACAGTCTGCATGTTGAGATCTTTAAGCCTATTCCCATATGCCTTATGAAGAAGACCACTGGCCATTTTAGCCGTTGCCCTCTGGATAGATTCCATCCTGTTTATATCCAAATGAAGTCACGCCAGAGACTTCTACAGAGACACAATCACCTCCTCCTTCCTGCTGGCCATTCCTCTCCCTATGCACCCAAGCATCCTGTTGGCTTGTGCTGTCGCCTTTTCTACCTGTTTGGCCACTCTAAGATCATCCTAGTCATTAAATCTTAGCTATCAAATTCTCGACCCTTCTTCAAATTTTGCCAGATTCTTCCACATGTGGTTCACACCTTCCAGGGTATCTACCCTGCTGCAGACTGTAGTATCATCTGCAAAGAAGCATACATTTCCCAACAGACCTTCTGCATTGTCACTTACAAAAAGGTTAAAAAGAACAGGACCAAAGACCAGTTTCTTGCCCAGCCAGTCACTTTAGAGTCCATTTCAAGGGCACTCAGTTTATTTCTAAGTCACCGATGTGGAATGATGTTAAAGGCCTTGCTGAAGTCTAAGTACACCACATCTAGCACTCTCCCCCGATCAAATTCTCGGTCACCTCGCCAAAGAAATCAATCAGATTCATCTGAAAAGGCCTACCTCTAGTAAAGCCAAGTTGTCTTGGATCCTGCAATCCCTTGTGTTCTAGAAACTGCACCATCCTCTCTTTTAGCAGTGTTACTATTCATTTACTCACTACAGAAAACAGACCAACCAGCTGATGGTTGCCAGCCAGGGCTGTACCAAGCCAAAATTGCGCCCTGTGAGACTTGCACACTGGGCGCGTGCTCCCCCTCTCTCCCCCATACCTCCGTCCAGGTGTTGCCTGCTCTTGCCCTGCTGTTGCCGCCCTGTTTTCTCCATGGCGATGCCGGCAGCAGCAGAGGAGACCTACATTTAAAACGAAAAGAAAAAAACAAAACAAAAACCATGCGGGTCTTTCAACTCCGTGCTTTAAACAGATCCGATCCCTCCCTGCTCTGATGTCGCGTCAGAAGAGGGAGGGACCAAACCTGCGTAAAGACTTGTATGTTTTGGGGTTTTTATTTTAGGTCTGCTCAGCTGCCACCACCGCTGAGAGAACAAAAAATGGCGGCAGCAGGGCCAGAGCAGGCAGCCGAAATGAGCCCCCTAAGCCTCTGTGCCTGGTGCGGCCGCACCGCTTGCACAGGGTAAGGTACGGTACTGTTGCCAGCTTCCTCTTGCTTCCACTTTTGTGCACAGCAACCACATTTATCCATCTCCAATGCTTGACTCTAAGGAAGCATTAAAAAGATCAGCTAGCGGAGCCGCTAGCACTTCCCTTTCAGTACCTTCGGATGAATCCCGTCTTGCCCCATTGTTTTGTCCAATTTTACTTTAGCTAGCTCCTAATGAGCACAGTCTTTTGAAAACAGTTTGAGTTCTCACTTCCATTCCTATCTGTGTTTGTTTTCTGCAGTTCCATTCCTGGCCCTTCATCTGTGAACACAGAACAGAAATATTTGTTAAGCAATTCAGCTTTATCCTCATCAGCTTCTACATATTCCTCCCCTTCACCCTTCAGTCTCATAATGCCATCTTTGCACTTTCTCCTGTCATTAGCAGACCTAGAAAAAGTCTTGTCCCGTGTTTTATTGTATGTGCTATTATTTTCTTCCAATTTGCATCTTTGCTTTCCTGACTATTTTACCAGCTTCTCTTAGCTTCTCCAGATACTGTTGTTTGTCTTCCTTTTTCTGTGATCTATTGTAGTTTATGAAGATTGACTTCTTTTTCCTCACCTTTTTATCTACTTCTTTAGAGAGCCGTAGAGGAAGGAAAAATATTGTGCAAGCTAAACTCTGAAATGTGTGGTGGGACTTTTGCCCAAAATGCTAAATTGAAGACCCATATTAACGTTCTGCACTGTTTCACACTGTTTTGCGATGTTGCACTGTTCAGGAATGAAATAGAAATTGGAGAGAATAGGGGAATAATGTTTGTGTGATCTGACAGTAGAATTGGAGACTTTGTTAAATGTTTGGATTGAGGTAGCCTTTCTTTAGTGCGTCAAACTGTCTGCACAGTATGCCAAGATGATAGTAAATAAGCAAACAGTGATTGAAATAAACCTCAGAACCATCTGTTTCTGTTCAAATTTGTTATTAGAGATGCTGACTCCACGCACTCAATCAGTAACGGCACGTCAAGCTCAGCCCCACAAAGCACTGACGGGAGGATTAGCATTGCTCGTACTAGATCTAGATAATATAGAGAACGCCTTGCTCTGTCCAGCTAGTGCTGGGGTGCTCTTTGGGAATTCTTTGTTTGACTGCGAGGTTCAGCACTGCTGAATAACTTAGGACAGCAAAAACACTGGAAGCTCTATAAGAGAATGAGTGCGTCTGCTTACTAAAGGGCATCAAACGTTTGCAGTTAATGCAGAAAGCACCACGGTAGCTGCAAAAGTCATGCATTAGCTGTTGGGGGTGTGCCCAGCATTTCCCCAGCACATAACACAGGGATCATGGTGTGATGGTGTCGGCCACTGAGGTGGCGTTAACTGCATTCACGATGCCTGCCCGATGTCTGACTACGGTCTAACTGCATGGCACAGGCTGCCACTCTCCACCCACACCCCGCTGACTCTTACAACTAACGTGCAGTAAAATTGCCCGTGGCAGCTGCATTTGGTCCACGGTAGCTGTTACTGTAGACTGATTTTCCTGTATTAGTGCCCTTTTTTAAAAATCATCCTAAGACCATTATTGTCACTTGAATCTGTCAACTAGCGATCGTTCCCGTCCACATTTCAAGGTGCTCTCAAGCTCGACTGTAATTTATTTATTTCTATTTATTTAGCCCCATCCAGAGATCAAGGGCGGTTTCCACCAAAGCACAAGAACTCTGTCACACACCCCTTCAGTCTTTATAGAACTCTTCCTCAGCACATTATCAGATATTCCACTACTGATCATTTATATAGTGTTACAAGACATACGCAGCACTACACAGATACATGTAAAGATGCTCTCTGCTCGTCAGAGTTTACAATCTAGTCAAGGCAGACAATACAGCACTTGAGGACAAGGAAGCAATTAGGGAAAGATAAGGAGAAACATGGGAGATTAAGTGAATCAGGATCTAAAAGCAGCCTCAAAGTGTTGAGTTTTTAGCCTGGATTTGAAAAGGGCCAGAAATGAAACCTGACGTACAGAGTCAGGTAGTATGTTCCAGGCAAAAGGAGCGCCAAGGTGAAAGCTGGAAGTCTGAAGTTGGATAAGTGCCACGCTCCCTACACTTACCCCTGAATGCCACACTCCCCTACACTTACCCCTGAATGCCACACTCCCCGACATTTACCCCTGAATGCCACTCACCCCACACTTACCCCTGAATGCCACTCTCCCCTACACTTACCCCTGAATGCCACGCTCCCTACACTGATCCCTGAATGCCACGCTCTCTACACTGATCCCTGAATGCCACTCTCCCCGACACTTATCCCTGAATGCCACACTCCCCGACACTTATCCCTGAATGCCACTCTCCCCACACTTATCCCTGAATGCCACTCTCCCTACACTTATCCCTGAATGCCACTCTCCCTACACTTACCCCTGAATGCCACTCTCCCCTACACTGATCCCTGAATGCCACTCTCCCTACACTGATCCCTGAATGCCACTCTCCCTACACTTATCCCTGAATGCCCCTCTCCCTACACTTACCCCTGAATGCCACTCTCCCCTACACTGATCCCTGAATGCCACTCTCCCTACACTTATCCCTGAATGCCACTCTCCCAGCACTGATCCCTGAATGCCACACTCCCCGACACTTATCCCTGAATGCCACTCTCCCGACACTTATCCCTGAATGCCCCTCTCCCTACACTTACCCCTGAATGCCACTCTCCCTACACTTACCCCTGAATGCCACTCTCCCCACACTTATCCCTGAATGCCACTCTCCCCTACACTTACCCCTGAATGCCACTCTCCCTACACTTATCCCTGAATGCCACTCTCCCGACACTTATCCCTGAATGCCACTCTCCCCTACACTTATCCCTGAATGCCACTCTTCCTACACTTACCCCTGAATGCCACTCTTCCTGCACTTATCCGTGAATGCCACGCTCCCCTACACTTACCCCTGAATGCCACACTCCCCTACACTTATCCCTGAATGCCACTCTCCCTACACTTATCCCTGAATGCCACTCACCCGACACTTACCCCTGAATGCCACTCTCCCTACACTTATCCCTGAATGCTACACTCCCCGACACTTATCCCTGAATGCCACTCTCCCTACACTTATCCCTGAATGCCACACTCCCAACTCTTATCCCTGAATGCCACACTCCCGACACTTACCCCTGAATGCCACTCTCCCTACACTTATCCCTGAATGCCACTCTCCCGGCACTTATCCCTGAATGCCACACTCCCTACACTTACCCCTGAATGCCACTCTCCCCGACACTTATCCCTGAATGCCACACTCCCTACACTTATCCCTGAATGCCACTCTCCCTACACTTATCCCTGAATGCCACACTCCCCTACACTTATCCCTGAATGCCACTCTCCCCTACACTTACCCCTGAATGCCACTCTCCCTGCACTTATCCCTGAATGCCCCTCTCCCTACACTTATCCCTGAACGCCACTCTTCCTGCACTTATCCGTGAATGCCACGCTCCCCTACACTGATCCCTGAATGCCACTCTCCCTACACTTATCCCTGAATGCCACACTCCCTACACTTATCCCTGAATGCCACACTCCCCTACACTTACCCCTGAATGCCACTCTCCCTACACTTATCCCTGAATGCCACTCTCCCCTACACTTACCCCTGAATGCCACACTCCCTACACTTATCCCTGAATGCCCCTCTCCCTACACTTACCCCTGAATGCCACTCTCCCTACACTTACCCCTGAATGCCACACTCCCTACACTTATCCCTGAATGCCACACTCCCCGACACTTATCCCTGAATGCCACTCTCCCTACACTTATCCCTGAATGCCACACTACCGACACTTACCCCTGAATGCCACACTCCCTACACTTACCCCTGAATGCCACACTCCCCTACTCTTACCCCTGAATGCCACTCTCCCCTACTCTGATCCCTGAATGCCACACTCCCGACACTTACCCCTGAATGCCACACTCCCTACACTTACCCCTGAATGCCACACTCTGCACTGATCCCTGAATGCCACACTCCCGTACACTTACCCCTGAATGCCACTCTCCCCTACACTGATCCCTGAATGCCACACTCCCCTACACTTATCCCTGAATGCCACTCTCCCCTACACTTACCCCTGAATGCCACACTCCCCTACAATGATCCCTGAATGCCACACTCCCGTACACTTACCCCTGAATGCCACACTCCCCGACACTTAACCCTGAATGCCACTCTCCCCACACTTATCCCTGAATGCCACGCCCCCCTACACTTACCCCTGAATGCCACGCTCCCCACACTTATCCCTGAATGCCACACTCCCCGACACTTATCCCTGAATGCCATACTCCCGACACTTATCCCTGAATACAACACTCCCGACACTTATCCCTGAATGCCACACTCCCTACAGTTACCCCTGAATGCCACTCTCCCCACACTTATCCCTGAATGCCATGCTCCCCGACACTTACCCCTGAATGCCACACTCCCTACACTTACCCCTGAATGCCACTCTCCCGGCACTTATCCCTGAATGCCACACTCCCTACACTTACCCCTGAATGCCACTCTCCCGACACTTATCCCTGAATGCCGCACTCCCGGCACTTACCCCTGAATGCCACTCTCCCCTACACTTACCCCTGAATGCCACACTCCCCGACACTTATCCCTGAATGCCACTCTCCCCTACACTTATCCCTGAATGCCACACTCCCTGACACTTATCCCTGAATGCCACTCTCCCCACACTTATCCCTGAATGCCACTCTCCCCGACACTTATCCCTGAATGCCACGCTCCCGACACTTATCCCTGAATGCCACGCTCCCCTACACTTATCCCTGAATGCCACCCTCCCTACACTTACCTCTGAATGCCACACTCCCCGACACTTAACCCTGAATTCCACTCTCCCCACACTTACCCCTGAATGCCACTCTCCCCACACTTACCTCTGAATGCCACTCTCCCCTACACTTACCCCTGAATGCCACTCTCCCGACACTTATCCCTGAATGCCGCACTCCCGGCACTTACCCCTGAATGCCACTCTCCCCTACACTTATCCCTGAATGGCACTCTCCCCTACACTTACCCCTGAATGCCACTCTCCCGACACTTATCCCTGAATGCCACTCTCCCGACACTTATCTCTGAATGCCACACTCCCGGCACTTACCCCTGAATGCCACTCTCCCTACACTTATCCCTGAATGCCACACTCCCGGGACTTACCCCTGAATGCCACTCTCCCCTACACTGATCCCTGAATGCCACTCTCCCTACACTTACCCCTGAATGCCACACTCCCTACACTTACCCCTGAATGCCACTCTCCCCTACACTGATCCCTGAATGCCACTCTCCCTACACTTACCCCTGAATGCCACTCTCCCTACACTTACCCCTGAATGCCACTCTCCCCTACACTTACCCCTGAATGCCACTCTCCCGACACTTACCCCTGAATGCCACTCTCCCTACACTTACCCCTGAATGCCACTCTCCCCACACTTACCCCTGAATGCCACTCTCCCGGGACTTATCCCTGAATGCCACTCTCCCCACACTTACCCCTGAATGCCACACTCCCCTACACTTACCCCTGAATGCCACTCTCCCCTACACTGATCCCTGAATGCCACTCTCCCTACACTTACCCCTGAATGCCACTCTCCCTACACTTATCCCTGAATGCCACTCTCCCCGACACTTATCCCTGAATGCCACTCTCCCTACACTTACCCCTGAATGCCACTCTCCCTACACTTATCCCTGAATGCCACTCTCCCCACACTTACCCCTGAATGCCACTCTCCCCACACTTACCCCTGAATGCCACTCTCCCTACACTTACCCCTGAATGCCACTCTCCCTACACTTATCCCTGAATGCCACTCTCCCTACACTTATCCCTGAATGCCACTCTCCCTACACTTACCCCTGAATGCCACTCTCCCCTACACTTACCCCTGAATGCCACTCTCCCTACACTTACCCCTGAATGCCACTCTCCCTACACTTACCCCTGAATGCCACACTCCCCGACACTTATCCCTGAATGCCACTCTCCCTACACTTATCCCTGAATGCCACACTCCCCACACCTATCCCTGAATGCCACTCTCCCCACACTTATCCCTGAATGCCACTCTCCCCTACACTGATCCCTGAATGCCACACTCCCCGACACTTACCCCTGAATGCCACACTCCCTACACTTACCCCTGAATGCCACTCTCCCCTACACTTAACCCCTGAATGCCACTCTCCCTACACTTACCCCTGAATGCCACTCTCCCACACTTACCTCTGAATGCCACTCTCCCCTACACTTATCCCTGAATGCCACTCTCCCAACACTTATCCCTGAATGCCACACTCCCTACACTTACCCCTGAATGCCACACTCCCCGACACTTATCCCTGAATACAACACTCCCTACACTGATCCATGAATGCCACTCTCCCGACACTTACCCCTGAATGCCACTCTCCCTACACTGATCCATGAATGCCACTCTCCCGACACTTATCCCTGAATGTCACACTCCCTACACTTATCCCTGAATGCCACTCTTCCTGCACTTATCCGTGAATGCCACGCTCCCCTACACTGATCCCTGAATGCCACTCTCCCTACACTTACCCCTGAATGCCACTCTCCCCTACACTTATCCCTGAATGCCACTCTCCCCTACACTTATCCCTGAATGCCACTCTCCCAACACTTACCCCTGAATGCCACTCTCCCCGACACTTATCCCTGAATGCCACTCTCCCAACACTTACCCCTGAATGCCACTCTCCCAACACTGACCCCTGAATGCCACTCTCCCCTACACTTACCCCTGAATGCCACTGTCCCAACACTTACCCCTGAATGCCACTCTCCCCTACACTTACCCCTGAATGCCACACTCCCCTACACCTATCCCTGAATGCCACTCTCCCAACACTTATCCCTGAATGCCACACTCCCTACACTTACCCCTGAATGCCACACTCCCCGACACTTATCCCTGAATGCCACACTCCCCTACACTTACCCCTGAATGCCACTCTCCCAACACTTATCCCTGAATGCCACTCTCCCAACACTGACCCCTGAATGCCACTCTCCCCTACACTTACCCCTGAATGCCACACTCCCCTACACCTATCCCTGAATGCCACTCTCCCTACACTTACCCCTGAATGCCACACTCCCTACACTTACCCCTGAATGCCACTCTCCCGGCACTTATCCCTGAATGCCACACTCCCTACACTTACCCCTGAATGCCACTCTACCCACACTTACCCCTGAATGCCACTCTCCCTACACTTACCCCTGAATGCCACTCTCCCCGACACTTATCCCTGAATGCCACTCTCCCCGACACTTATCCCTGAATGCCACACTCTCCCCGACACTTATCCCTGAATGCCACACTTCCTACACCTATCCCTGAATGCCACACTCCCTACACTTACCCCTGAATGCCACTCTCCCCACACTTACCCCTGAATGCCACACTCCCCTACACTTATCCCTGAATGCCACGCTCCCCTACACTTACCCCTGAATGCCATGCTCCCTACACTTATCCCTGTATGCCACGCTCCCCACACATATCCCTGAATGCCACGCTCCCCTACACTTACCCCTGAATGCCACGCTCCCCACACTTATCCCTGACTGCCACGCTCCCCACACTTATCCCTGAATGCCACTCTCCCTACACTTATCCCTGAATGCCACACTCCCCGACACTTATCCCTGAATGCCACACTCCCTACACTTATCCCTGAATGCCACGCTCCCTACACTGATCCATGAATGCCACTCTCCCAACACTTATCCCTGAATGCCACACTCCCGACAGTTACCCCTGAATGCCTCACTCCCTACACTTACCCCTGAATGCCACTCTCCCAACACTTATCCCTGAATACAACACTCCCTACACTGATCCATGAATGCCACTCTCCCGACACTTATCCCTGAATGTCACACTCCCAACAGTTACCCCTGAATGCCTCACTCCCTACACTTACCCCTGAATGCCACTCTCCCAACACTTATCCCTGAATGCCACACTCCCTACACTGATCCATGAATGCCACTCTCCCGACACTTATCCCTGAATGCCACACTCCCTACACTGATCCATGAATGCCACTCTCCCGACACTTATTCCTGAATGCCACTCTCCCTACACTTACCCCTGAATGCCACTCTCCCAACACTTACCCCTGAATGCCACTCTCCCCTACACTTATCCCTGAATGCCACTCTCCCTACACTTATCCCCTGAATGCCCACTCTCCCCTCTGAATGCCACTATCCCTACAACGTACCCCTGAATGCCCCACTCTCCCCACACTGACCCCTGAATGCCACTCTCCCCTACACTTACCCCTGAATGCCACTGTCCCAACACTTACCCCTGAATGCCACTCTCCCAACACTGACCCCCGAATGCCACTCTCCCCTACACTTACCCCTGAATGCCACACTCCCCTACACCTATCCCTGAATGCCACTCTCCCAACACTTATCCCTGAATGCCACACTCCCTACACTTACCCCTGAATGCCACACTCCCCGACACTTATCCCTGAATGCCACACTCCCCTACACCTATCCCTGAATGCCACTCTCCCAACACTTATCCCTGAATGCCACACTCCCCACACTTATGTACTTAGCAGGTGCTGCTGGCTAGATTAGTAGGTTGGGATAGTGACCCCTAAATGAATATTGTTGGTTTTCTTTTATAAACCTTATATGGTACATTCCTTTTGGTTACAAAGCTATGTTGCCATCAGTATAGAAAATAACAGCAGCTGAAGGAAAACACCAGCACCATATAATGTATCTATTCAAAGGTCTTTCCAAAAAGCCAAACCTTGCACAGTTTCTGGAACACAATCAGATTAGCCAGAGTTTCAGATCCAAAGGCAGTTCAACTAAAAAGGTTTTGCACCTATCAAGTCATCTTTCCAAATAATTTAAGCTACTATTAAATTAAAATCATAGGGGTTGATATTCAGTAGCAGTGGTCAGTGTTTTTAAAGGACCTGACCACTGTCGCCCTGAAATTAAAACTGTATTTTCAGTACTATAGCCTGCTCGGAGCTTATGCTACTGTATCTGCGTAGCACTAATTGGATAGCAAAAACCACATAAAGTTAGGACCGTCATTGAGCTGTTCCACCTTCCTGTGGTTTGTCTATCCAGTCAGCTGCTGAATATTACTGTTTACTGCACAGGCACTGTCCACAGACCGCCCTGAAACAAACTGTACGTTTCGAAGGTGGTCTGTGGTGACACTCAACAGCACCATTTAGTAGCTCTGGATATCGAAGAGCGGGGTTTAGCTGCTGGGCACATACTGCGACCTGGCTAAACCTTTTGAATTTCAACCTCTTATATATTAAAAAACCCTCATCAAGTCCTAAGCAGCTATGTAGATATAGCTATATGAAGCTTAGGAACAATGCTGATGGCAGGAAAAGCAGAGTGTAGTGCAAACGTCCAGATGCTGAATGATATTTCAGCAGTGCCTGGGTCAGGAAGAATGATTCTTAGTGCTGTGCGGAACGGAGCCATATAGGTCACTAGAGTGAAACAAGAATACATTAGAATGGTGTCCAAGCCTTGCACAGCGGATCACCTGATCGCCTTCGTGTTTCCTCACTATTCCCCCTAGATGCATCCCATGTCTACAGCTCCTGTGCTGTATGCTTTGACTAGATTGTAAGTTCTGATGAGCAGGCGCCGTCTTTAAATGTGTCTGTGCAGCATTGTGTACATCTTGTAGGGCTACACAAATGTTCAGTTGTGGTAGTAATTACAGCATACAATTCCTTCAGTGGAAGATGATAAGCTAGGAAATGACCAGCTGCCATCACTTCATTTAAGGCTTGACCTAATTAAGCTAGTTGCTGACACTGATCCTTCAGATATTGTCATCAAAGGCTTCCTTTTATTTGTTTCTTAAACAATGCTGTGAACCTTTTGCAAACATTTTGTTCTTGTGGTTGTTAAGTGCCATCGTGTCGGTGTCGACTCACGGCGACCCTCTGGATGGTTGTCTAAACTGTGTTCGGTCTTCATTCAGGTGGCTCATTGCTGATAGAGTGGCATCCATAGCTGCTGTTATAGGTTCAATCCATCGCATTGCAGGCCTTCCTCTTCTGCGTTGACCTTCAGTCTTGCCAAGTATGATGTCGTCTTCTTTTTGTATCTTTACTTTCCAGACTACTTTGCTAGCTTCTCTAAGTTTTTTTTCAAGAATACATGCTTGTCTTCCTCTCTCTGTGATCTCTTGTATTTTATGAAGGCCACCCTCTTTTTCTTCACTTTTTCAGATACTCTAACAAAAAGGTTTGTTGCCCTTAAAATATCACCTTTCAGTTTTGCCCATGTAGAAAAGTAAAAAACAAAGGAAATGCAAGATGCTTGCACATCATGGAACGAAAAGAAAAAATGAGAACCACAGCGCAATTTATAATACCAAATTATAAAATTATAACTCATTTTATTTTCTTTTAAACTGTGTTATGGTTCTCTTTCTTTTTCTTTTTGAATATATATTCTGTATCCACAGAAACCACTCTCTCAACAATGGTGCAGAGCACAAGTAGGACATTCACCTACAGAACTCAATATATTAAAAACAAATCTGATTCTGGTCATCTCACTAACAACAACATAAACATTTGCCAGTACCAGGTATATTGTGAACTAATATAAAACCCAAGTCACCAAAGATCTACAAGGCCAAATCTACCATACCATACCAGCATAAACTTCCAAAACTGATACAACAAGGGGCCTACCCCGAAAAAGCAGCACTATAAATACTGCAGTGGGCCCTAGAACATCCATATACCTATTTGAAAAGCTGAAGAAGTCAAATTACTACAGTTCAGATCCCTACATGCAAACTCCATGTTAACAAAACACCTGGCCTCGGTCACACATTCAGAACACAGACCCTCACCAAGTACAGAATAAGTGACCACAACCTAAAAATAAAATATGTAGACAAAAATTAAACTAAAACCCAAGAAGCCAGACTCCACATGTGGAGCAACACCAGACAAATAAAAGAGATGCAGTTCTCCATACTGTGTAAAATATAAAGCTAGTGCAAAATCCAGTTACTAAACTGAATGTAAAATAATTTTTTTCTAAGTTTGTTGTCTGACCATTTTATTCTCTGATCATGCTGGTCCCGATCTGAGGCAATTGATATAGTGTATCTGGATTTTCAGAAAGCCTTTGACAAAGTCCCCCATGAGAGACTTGACAAAATTAGTGATGGGATTGGAGGCAGTGTAGTATTATGAATCAGGAATTGGTTAAAAGATAGAAAGCAGAGGGTGGGGCTAAATGGCCAATTTTCTCAATGGAGAAAGGTGAATGCCCCCTCATGTCCACTCTCCCTTCCCAGTGCCCCCCCATGTTCACCCCATGTATGTACAAAGGGCAGAGCCTGCCCATAGAGCAGCATGTCCTATGGGCAGAGGCTGTACAAGCCGTAATCACAACCCAGAGAGGCAGGGCACAATTGGCCTTGCACAGCCACTGTCCCTGTGGACAAGATCAGCTTTTCTGGGCCATGATCGCTGCCTCTCACACCCTTATGCCTGCAGGATCAGCATGTCCTGCGGGCAGGAGCTGTGCAAAGCATGACTGCGGCCCAGAGAAGCAGAGCCTGCCTGCAGGAACCGACATCAGGAGAGCACCATCGCTGGCCAAGTGGACGATGAAATGCTCAAAGGGAAGCTAACAAAAGTTACAACACAGTAATGGGTGATTTCAATTACCCTGGTATCGACTGGGTCAGTGTCACGGCAGGACATGCTAGGGAAATAAAGTTTCTAGATGAAATAAATGACTGCTTCTTGGAGCAGCTGGTTCATGAACTGACCAGAAGGGAAGCCATTTTGGACCTAATCCTTAGTGGAACACAGGATCTGGTGCAAGAGATAAGGGTGTTGGGGCCACTTGGCAATAGTGATCATAACATGATAGTGATCATAATAGTGATCATAACATGATCGCGTTTGATTTCATAAATGGAGGAAGGATGGCAAGGAAATCCACAGTACTACCTTTTAACTTTCAAAAGGAAGACTATGATAAAATGAGGACAAAAGTTAAGAAAAAACTAAAAGGAGCAGCTGCAAAGGTTAAAAATTTACATCAAGCATGGGCGTTGTTAAAAATACTACTGTATCTTGGAAACCCAGACCAGCTGTATTCAATGCTTTAAGAAAAGTGGAAGGAACTCCAAAAACTGCCAGCATGGTTTAAAGATGAGGTCAGAGAGGCTGTTGTATCCAAAAAAGTGTCTTTCAGCAAATGGAAAAAGGAGACAAATGACAAAAACTGGAAAAAAAATTTTTTTAGTGCCATCAAGTCAGTGTTGACTCATAACGACCCATCTACCTCTCAGTTTTCTTGGCAATGTATCACCGGAAGTAGATTGCCAGCCTTTTCTTCCGAGGCAATGGAGGGTAAAGTGACTTGCCCAAGGTCACAAGGAGTGCCAGTGGAAAAAAACATAAGCACTGGCAAGTTAGATGCAAGGCACTGATAAGTCAAGCAAAGAGAGAATTTGAAAAAAAGCATAATAAAAACTTTTTCAAATACATTTGTAGCAAAAAACCTGTGAGAGTCAGTTGACCCATTAGATGCTAGAGGGGTAAAAGGGGTCTAAGAGGAGACAAGGCTATAGCGAAGAGTCTGAATTCTTTACTGAAGAAGATTTAGGGGAGTTACCTAGGACTGAAATGGTATTTAAAGGTGATGCATCGGAAGAATTGAAAGATATCGATACACCGGGAAGATGTATTAGAACTATTTAATAAACTAAAGGGTAACAAATCACCTGGACCAGATGGTATACATACAAGGGTATTGAAAGATCTGCAATATGAAATTGCAGACCTGCTATTAGTAATCTGTGAACTATCAAAATGGTAGAAATCATTATAAAGGACAAAATTACTGAACATGTTTAACGGGAGAAAGCCAACATGGCTTTAGCCAAAGAAGGTCTTGTCTTACTAATCTGTTATATTTTTTTGAAGGTGTGATTAAACAGGTAGACAAAGGTGAGCCGGTTGATATAGTATATCTGGGTTTTCAGAAAGCCTTTGACAAGGTCCCTCATGAGAGACACTTGGCAAAATTAAAAAGTCATGGGGAAGGAAGCAGTGTACTATTGTGGATGAGGAATTGATTAAAAGATAGAAAGCAGAGGGTAGGGCTAAATGGACAATTTTCTCAATGGAGAAACGTAAATAGTGAAGTACCCCAGGGATCTGTGCTGGGTATGCTGCTTTTTAAAATATTCATAAATGACCTGGATATTTGCAGATGACACAAAATTATTCAAAGTTGTTAAAAAAACAAGAGGATTGTGAAAAATTGTAAGAGAATCTTTGATAAATTGGAAGATGGATGTGCAAATGGCCGATGAAATTTAATGTGGACAAAGTTATGCGCCTAGGAAAGAACAACCCAAACTATGATGCAAGGTTCCTTATTAGGAGCCACCACCCAGGAAAAAGATTTAGGCGTCATTGTGGATAATACATTGAAACCCTCTGTCTAGGGTGCAGTGGCGGCCAAGAAAGCAAATAGAATCCTAGGAATCATAAGGAAAGGACTGGAGAATAAAACAAAGGATATTATTATCTTTATCTTTATTAGTAGCTTGATATACCACTTACACCAATAGTACCAGAGCGGTTTACAAATTCTTTAAAAATATACACTGCTTCTGTATCATTCCATGGTGAGACCATACCTTGAATATTGTGTGCAATTCTGGTCACCGTATCTTAAAAAGATGTAGTGGAATTAGAAGAGAAGAGCCACCAAAATGGTAAAGGAGATGGAAGGCTACTTCTGCGAGGAGAGGCTAAAAAGGTTAGGGCTCTTCAACCTGGAAAAGAGACGGCTGAGGGGAGATATGATAGAAGTCTATAAATTAATGAATGGAGTGTAGCAGGTAAATATAGATCAATTTTTTATGCCATCAAAAAGTATAAAGACTAGGGCCACACAATGAAGCTACAATGTAACCCATTCATGACTAGTAAGAGAAAATATTTTTTCACTCATAGAAACATAACAGCAGAAAAAGACCACATGGCCTATCTAGTCTGTTCTTCCATATCAACTACAATAGTCCCCTTTTTACCTTTAGAGATCCTCTGTGTTTGTCCCATGCTTTTTTTAATTCAAATACTGTACTGTCCTTGTGTCTTTCACCTCCACTGAGGGACTATTCCACACATCTACCACTCTTTCCGTAAAGAAATATTTCTGCATATTACTCCTACGTTTATCCCCATTCACTCTCATGCTATGTCCCCTCGTAGCAGAGTTCGCCTTCAATTGAAATAGACCCTCCTGCGCATTTATGCCATAGATGTATTTAAATATCTCTATCATATCGCCCCTATTCCGCCTTTCCTCTAAAGCTGGGGTCACCAACCTCCAGAGGGCCGCGGGCCGCACAGCCGACTATCGGGAGCCTCGCGGGCCGCACCCCCTTCCCCCCGCCCCCGCGAAAAAAAACAACAAACGCAAAATTATGAAAACAATGGCTGATCACCTTTATTGAATTTAATGAGATGGCTGATGATTCATGCTAGCAGACAAACGCTTAAAGTCCGGCTTCACAGATGACACTGACAGGAGAAGGGACGCTTGCAGGTGGTCGTCGGTGAGCTGCGAGCGCGTGGATACAATGGCGGGAATCCTTGGCGGGCCGCACGTAATGTTAACCGGGGTAGAGCCTCGCGGGCCGCAGGTTGGTGACCCCTGCTCTAAAGTATACATAAAGATCTTTAACTCTGTTCTCATATGCTTCATAACGAAGACCATTAACCATTTTAGTAGCCACCCTCTGCACCGACTCCAACCTGCTAATGTCCTTCTGAAGGTGCGGTCTCCAGAATTGCACACAATACTTCAAATGAGGTTGCACCAGAGACTTATACAGAGGCACTGTCACCTCCTTTTTTCTGCTGGCCATTCCTCTCCCTATACAGCCAAGCATCCTTATGGCTTTCACAGTCGTCTTTTCTACCTGTTTAACTACTTTAAGGTTGTCAGACACAATTACACCCAGGTCCTGCTCTTCTGTTATGGACAGAAGTACCTCACCCCCTACACTGTACTTACTGCTCCTTTGGATTTTTGCAGCCCAAATGTATGACCCTGCGATTTTTAGTATTACATTTCAGCTGCCAAATTCTAGACCATTCGTGAAGCTTAGCTAGATCCCTCCTCATGTTATCTACTCCTTCCTGGCTGTCTACTCTATTGCAGATGTTGGTATCATCCGCAAACAAGCAAACCTTACCCGACAGCCTTCTGTAATATCATTAACAACTCTGGAATTGTTGCTAGAGGATGTAGTAAAATCTGTTAGTGTAGCTGGGTTTAAAAAAGGTAAGGACAAATTCCTGGAGGAAAGGTCTTTAAACCAATATTAAAGAGGACCCGGGAAATCCACTTCTTTCCCCCTTGGATAAGCATTGTGGAACCTGTCTGCCTTTTTGTGAACCTGCTAGGTACTTGTGACCTAGATTGGCCACTGTTGGAAACTGGACACTGGGCTTGATGGACCTTGGTCTGACCCAGTATGGCATATCTTGTGTTCTAATTGCGTTCTTAGAACAGATCAAATATTCCATTACTCTCATGTTCACCCCCTTTGTTTTCTTGTTCCAGCTGGTTTTATAAGAACATAAGATATGCCATACTGGGTCAGACCAAGCCAAGTATCCTGTTTCCAGCAGTGGCCAATCTAGGTCATAAGTACCTAGCAGTTTTCCCAAAAGACACAGGTTCCTCAATGCTTGTATTGGGTCAAACAGTGATATCCCATGCCCCTTTTAATAATGGTTTATGGACCTTTCCTCCAGGAGCTTGTCCAAACCTTTTTTAAACCCAGCTACACTAACAGCTTTTACTACATCCTCCAGTAACAAATTCCAGAGTTTGATTACACGTTGAGTGAAAAAATATTTTCTCTTATTAGTCTTAAATAGTTTACCCTGTAGCTTACCGGTAATTGCATGTCCCCTAGTCTTTCTATATTCTGATAACTGCGACGCCTCCAGCTGGGCCCAGGGGCTTACAGCATGGAGGACGGCCTTGTATGTCCTTTTGGAATAAAGTTCTTTTAAAGACATCAGAGGATTCTGGGTCTTGTAGTACTCTTTACTCCTCGAGGGAAATAATGTAGTTGAGTCGGTGGTAAGGCATGCAAGAAAATTTATTTATGGGGATTTCCAAATACGCTAGGGCTCATACACAACTAAGGCAGTAGGATACATCTCCAAAGGAAAGGATGAAATCAGGATTTAAACCAGGAGCATAACAAACAAAAACCTTTTCACTTCTCAGCTGTTCTGCTTTCCTATACTTTCACCGGGGACTGCCCCGTGTGGTCAATTAGCAGATTTCCAACAAACTTTGTCACAGCTGGGTTTCCTTTGCAAGCACACAGTTCCTCACTGCTTCTTTACTTCAGCCAGTGATACAATACACAGAATTAGCTTTCCTCAATAAAGGTAAGAACTGCCCCTATTTTCCTATAGGGTTTTCAGACTCTCTGTTCTTGTTCACAACTGTAGAATTCTTTCTTTGTGCCAAAGAACAATCCATGGGCATAGGCAAATATTCAGAGCTAGGCACACATGCATCTATTTGCATTCCCTCACTATCATTAGGGTAAACAGAGTCCTCTCTCACAATTAGGAGCTTCCTCAAACTTCCTTTCTTTTAGGAACTCCAGAAATTGGCTCCACAGCAACTCAGCCCTTGTTGGCACTTTTAACTTAGGGGAGTGAAACTTCTCTTCAGAGAATAGCTTCCTTAATGCCTCTAGCTTAGAGGTCTCACAGGCTTCACTGTTATCAGAGCTATGGCCTTTAACATCTGATAAGCTTTCTATCCACTTCTTAATCGTGGGAGGTGAGGGCTCAACTTCCTGCCCTTTAAAACTAGCAAATTGTTGGCTTTACCTTGAGGCTGTTTCTTCACATAAGCACTGCTTTCTTTCCTCCTGGGTCTCTCCAGGCTTTGAAATGCAGGCTCCATCTCTCCTACTCCAGTCCCTCTGAGGTAGCTGCTTTCTGGAGAGATTTTCTCTGGCCTTCTCTTCCAGCCTAGCACTGCTCCAGCCTCTTTCCTTTCTTCGCACCGTTCCAGCTCTCACAGCTGTTCCTGTTCCTTGCCTGACGTCCAGCTCTCCTCCATTCACTCGTGTCTCTGCCTTCAGTTGCTGGCTCTGTCTCTTCCTCCTCCCGGTCTGTATCTGTGTCCAGGCTCCAGCCTGAGACTGCCACTGCCTCTACCTCTCCATGTGCTTCTCTCCAGCTGACACTGGGTGCTTCCCCTTGTCTGACTCCCGGTGCATCTTTGGGTGCTTCCCCTTGTCTGACTCCCGGTGCTTCTGCCTTGCTTTGCTTTGCACGTGTTTTTAACCACTGCTGCCTGCTGGGCCTTCCCTGCTCTCCGCCCCCATGTGACCAATCAGCAGGGAATCCTGTCTCCACCCCTGAGCTATGGCGTGGTCTGACTCTTGCAGGGAGCTGACTTTGCTTCTGACCTGGGCTGTAATTCCCCGGCACCTGTGCACTACCATTCACTTCTATGGGGAATTCAGGATTTTCATCCAGTTCCATGCTTTCCAAAGGGCTTTCATCACCACATAACGTAAACAATCGATCTACGTTTACCCGTTCCACTCCGTTCATTAATTTATAGACCTCTCTCATATCTCCCCTCAGCCATCTCTTTTCCAGGTTGAAGAGCCCTAACCTTTTTAGCCTCTCTTCATAGGAGTAGCCTTCTATCCCCTTTGGTGGTTCTTCTCTGTACTTTTTCTAATAACGCTATATCTTTTTTTAAGATATGGCGACCAGAATTGCACACAATATTGAAGGTGTGCTCGCACCATGGAACGATACAGAGGGATTATAATATTGTTTGTTTTATTTTCCATTCTTTTCCTTATGATACCTAGCATTCTATTTGCTCTCTTGGCTGCCGCTGCACACTGGGCTGAGGGTTTTAACATGTTATCCACAATGATGCCTAAATCTTTTTCCTGGGTGGTGGTTCTCAATGTGGGACCTTACATTGTGTAACCATATTTTGGGTTGTTCTTTCCTAGGTGCATAACTTTGCACATGTCCACATTAAATTTCATCTGCCGTTTGGATGCCCCGTCTTCCAATTTATCAAGATCCTCTTGCAATTTTCCACAATCCTCTTGGGTTTTAACAACTTTAAATAGTTTTGTATCATCTGCAAATTTGATAACCTCACTCATTATTCCCTTTTCCAGGTCATTTATGAATATGTCAAAAAGCAGCGGACCCAGCACAGAACCCTGGGGTACACCTTTCTCCATTGGGAAAATTGACCATTTAGCCCTACCCTCTGCCTATCTTTTAACCAGTTCCGGATCCACAATAGTATATCACCTCCTATCCCATGACTTTTTAGTTTTGCCAAAAGTCTCTGATGAGGGACCTTGTCAAAGGCTTTCTGAAAGTCCAGATACACTATATCAATGGACTCACCTTTGTCAGTTTATTCACACCTTCAAAAAAACATAACAGATTAGTAAGACAAGATCTTCCTTGTCTAAAGCCATTTTGGCTGTCTCCCATTAAGCCATGACTATGAACGGAGTGGAACGGGTAAACGTAGATCGATTGTTTACCTTATCAGAATATAGAAAGACTAGGGGAAATGCAATGAAGCTACAGGGTAAACTATTTAAGACTAATAAAAGAAAATATTTTTTCACTCAACGTGTAATCAAACTCTGGAATTTGTTACCGGAGGATGTAGTAAAGGCTGTTAGTGTAGCTGGGTTTAAAAAAGGTTTGGACAAGTTCCTGGAGGAAAGGTCCATAAACCATTATTAAGAAGTGACCGAAGATATCAATGCTTGACCCAGTACAAGCATTGTGGAACTTGTGTCTCTTGGGGAAACTGCTAGGTACATATGACCTAGATTGGCCACTGTTGGAAACAGAATACTGGGCTTGATGGACCTTGGTCTGACCCAGTATGGCATATCTTATGTTCTTATGTTCTATCTACATGCTGAGTAATTTTGTTCTTTATGATGGTTTCTACCATTTTTCCCGGTACCGATGTCAGGCTCACCGGTCTGTAGTTTCCTGGATCATTCCTGGAACCCTCTTTAAAAATTGGCGTTACATTGGCGATCCTCCAATCTTCAGGTATTACAGATGGCTTTAATGATAGCTCACAGATTACTAATAGCAGGACTGCAATCTCATATTTCAGTTCTTTCAACACCCTTTGATGTATACCATCCAGTCCAGGTGGTTTGCTATTCTTCAGTTTATTAAATAGTTGTAATACATCTTCCCGGTGTAGCGATATTTCTTTCAATTCTTCTGCAGCATCACCTTTAAATACCACTTGTAAACGGGGGTGCTGGGTGAAAATGTCCACAGTCTTGGCAAAGGCAAATATTAGTATGACTTGCAAAGGATTGTGGGAAATGTAGTCCATTCATACCAGAATCAGCCGTTCACAATAAATGAGTTGTGCTTGCTCGAGTGTTAAGCAAAGAAAATATATTTTATTTATGGGGTTATTTCTCCCACACAGATATACTTGGTAGCACAAAAGGATACTTGCTTTCAGTATTATACTTTTGAAAAACAAATCAGGAACAACAACTGAACTTCTTAAGCAATCAATCAAACAATAAAGACCTTGATGGGAACAGAAAGGTCTTTCTGTGGGCTCCTGCTAATACCTTTTAGCAGTGCTCCAAAAACAAAACCAAAACCCAAAAAGTAATCAAAAACTGTTCTTTTTCAAGGATAACTTCTTGTAATTGCACACACACCCAGAAGTGTCCTTTCAGAGCCCACGTGCAATTATGCAAGGCTTAATTGCTAACCATTAACCAGCTGCAAACCTCTTGGCTGGTTTACGTTCTATACGTGGCTCAAATCCTACCCAAAAGCTTTCTTGTAAACTTTTCTGAGTAGATAAAAGAACAGGATATATTTATTTTTGATGGTTGGTGTATTTGTGAAAGTAAATTACCACAGAAGCCTAGATAGAGAGCAATCCATGTATTCACTCTGATCATTTAAAATATCTCCTTCTTCTTCAACTATCATAGAATCAATATCATGGACTGGTTCAGGGGAATTTCTTAATGGAGCACTCTCAGGACAATACTGGTTTCCCTGCTGTCTTCCAAGTGAAGAGCTAGGGCATAGATCAGTGTTCATACCTGAGCTTCCATTGCTGTTAGAGTCCCTCTCCAGATATCCTGGCCAGTATGTAGTCCAGTTTTTATGTCCAGCCTTCCAATCAAGATCCCTGGACACTGGGTCTCTCTTCACATACCTTCTTGCACTGGTCTTAGGGCCCCTTCCAAATGCAGCCGTCTCCCTCACAGATGCCGTCCAGGGATTCCTGGCTCTGTAACCCCACTCCTCTGGCTTTCCCCAGTCCAATGGAGTATGCTTGCCTCTGGAATGACTCCCAGCACACGTACTGCTATGGACTCCTTTAGACCTCCAAGGTGCTTTTCCTTTTCTTTCTTCCACGCTGCCTCTTGCTCTCTCTGTCCTGGAGCTCTGGGTTCCTCTGCTGCCTCTGCTCCTGCTCCTGCTTCTGCCACTGCTGCTCCGTCTGCTGATTCTGTGTAGAATCTGTTTTACTTTTAACCTGCTTAGAGGGATACTCCACCCTAGCACAGCTCAGCTGTGCTGAATCAAGCCCTGCCCTTGGAGATGAGTGATTGGGGATTACCTCATAGCTCTCCTGATTGAACACACGTTTCCCCACTTCAGCTCTTCTAGTGGCTGTTTGAAACCTGGTGCATTCTGGGACTGGTAGTCTTTTATGAAAACATTCTGTTTTATTATTTCTACCAAAAAAGACAGGTTGCTTGTTCAGAGCCAATTCACCTCTATTATAGCTCCTTCCTGAACTATGATAAGCTTCCTTATCACACACTTCAGTCATGGATAACATCCCTACATCTTCCTCAGTAAAGACCGAAGCAAAGAATTTATTCAGTCTCTCCGCTATAGCCTTGTCCCCTCTTACTGCCCCTTTTAATTCTCTATCATCTAATGGTCCAACTGACTCTCTCACAGGTTTTTTTGTTACAAATGTACTTGAAAAAGTCTTTATTATGCATTTTAGATTCCACAGCAAATTACTTTTCAAATTCTCTCTTTGCCTGCCTTATCAATGCCTTGCATTTAACTTGCCAGTGCTTGTGCTGTTTTCAGTTTGTCATTTGGCTCTTTTTTTCATTTCCTGAAAGATGCTTTTTTGGCAACAACAGCCTTTCTGACCTCACCGTTAAATCATGCTGGCAGCTTTTTGGACTTCCTTCCACTTTTCTTAAAGTGTGGAATACAGCTGGTCTGGACTTCCAAGATAGTATTTGTAAACAACACGGAGATGTTACGGAGAGTTTGCTGAGACTCATCAAGCCCACTGACTATTACCCAATGTTGCTAATCCATGTTGGAACAAATGATACTGCCAGGTATACCTCGGAATGTATCAAAAGTGACTTCATGGCTCTGGGACAGAGGGTGAAGCAGTTAGGTGCACAGGTGGTGTTCTCTTCAATCCTCCCTGTTGAGGGTAAAGGCCAAGGCAGAGAGGCTCGCATCCTGGAGATGACTGCATGGCTGTGTGGATGGTGTCATCGAGAGCGTTTTGGTTTCCTAGACCATTGGATGCTGTTCCAAGGGTTGCAGAGCAGAGATGGCATCCATCTGTCCAAGAAAGGTCAACGCATCTTCGGTAGTAGACTGGCTAATCTACTGAAGAGGGCTTTAAACTAGATTCGTTGGGGATGGGTGAAGAAAGCCCCCAGGTAAGTGAAAGCCCCCAGGTAGGTGATACATTAAATACCTTTATGGAATGGGTAACAGGGGTAACATATGGAAAGCAGTGTGTATTAATGCCCGTAGCATGGGAAATAAGATCCCTGAAGTTGAAGCTTTTGTGGGAGTGGCTGACTTGGATTTAGTGGCAGTTACAGAAACATGGTTCACAGAAAACCATGACTGGGATGTAACCATACCTCGCTATACTTTATTCAGAAAGGACAGGGTAGGAAGAAGGGGAGGAGGAGTGGCACTATATGTAAAAACTACTATTAAAACTTTGGAATTACAGAGCTTAAAAGGGAGAGAGGAGGCATTGTGGGTTAAACTAGAAAGAGGGAAAGAGAAATCTATTTGCATTGGTGTGATATACAGACCTCCCTCACAAGAGGAAGAGGTGGACAGAGAATTAATTGAAGACATACGCAGCATTGCTAGGAAAGGGGAAGTGCTACTGATAGGAGATTTCAATATGCCAGATGTGATTGACACATTCCTGCTGCAGTATCATCTAGAAGTAAGGAGATCCTGGATTCTCTACAGGGAGAACTATTCAGGCAATTGGTAACAGACCCCACACGTGAAGGGGCCATACTGGACTTGGTGCTTACCAATGGTGAAAGTGTTTCTGATGTTGCAGTGGGAGATCATTTTGCATCCAGTGATCACCAGATGGTGTGGTTCCGTATTAGGACTAGGGCTGTTAGAATCCATTCCAAGGTGAGGATCTTAGACTTTAGGAAGACTGACTTTGCGAAGATGGGCCAATACCTCAGGGAGTCGTTAGTGGGATGGGAACAGCTGGGGGATGTAGAAAAACAGTGGGCAAAACTGAAAGGGGGTATTTTAAGGGCAACCAACCTTTTTGTTAAAATGGTAAATAAAGGCAAAAGGAACAGGAGACCGCTATGGTTTTCGAAGGAAGTAGCTGAAAAAATGAAGAAAAAGAGGGAGGCCTTCATGAAATACAAGAGATCACAGAGAGAGGAAGACAGGCATCTGTATTTGGAAAAACTTAGAGAAGCTAGCAAAGTAGTCAAGAAGGCAAAGATTCAAAAGGAGGAGGAAATAGCCAACGCAATAAAATGGGGGGATAAGACATTTTTCAGATATATTAGTGAGAAGAGGAAGGGCAAAAGTGGTATTGTCAGACTCAAGGGTGCAGGGGGGGAATATGTAGAAGCTGATAAGGATAAAGCGGAATTTCTTAAGAAATATTTTTGTTCTGTGTTCACAGATGAAGAACCAGGAGCAGGACCTCAGAAAACACCCACAAATAAGAACAGAAGCGAGGGACATCTTGAACAATTTTCAGAAGACTGTGTTCGTGAGAAACTAGCTCAACTTAAAGTAGACAAAGCGATGGGACCGGATGGGATACACCCTAGAATACTGAGGGAACTTGGGGACGTTCTAGCAACTCCACTGACTGACCTTTTCAATGCCTCGTTGGAGTCGGGAGTGGTGCCAAAGACTGGAGAGAGGCTCATGTGGTGCCTTTACACAAAAGCGGAAGTAAGGATGTGGTTGAAAACTACAGGCCGGTTAGTTTAACTTCGGTGGTGAGTAAATTATTGGAAACGCTGCTGAAAGAGAAAATAGTGAGGTTTCTGGAGTCCAGCGGATTACAGGATCCGAGGCAGCATGGATTCACCAGAGGCAGGTCTTGTCAGACAAATCTGATTGATTTCTTTGACTGGGTGACCAGGAAGTTGGACCGAGGGAGAGCTCTAGATGTGGTGTATTTAGATTTCAGTAAAGCCTTTGACACTGTTCCTCACAGGCGACTTATAAACAAACTGAGCACCCTAGGGATGGACCCTAAAGTTACTGCTTGGGTTAGAAATTGGTTGGGTGGGAGGCGACCAAGAGTACAAGTAAATGGAGCTCACTCTGAGGAGAAGGATGTTACCAGTGGTGTGCCCCAGGGATCTGTCCTTGGTCCGATTCTTTTTAACATCTTTGTTAGTGATATAGCGGAAGGGCTGTCGGTAAGGTTTGCCTCTTTGCAGATGATACCAAAATCTGCAATAGAGTAGACACCCAGGAAGGTGTAGATAACATGAGGAGGGCTCTAGCTAAGCTTGAAGAATGGTCTAGAATTTGGCAGCTGGGATTTAATGTTAAAAAATGTAAGGTCATGCATTTGGGCTGCAGCAATCCAAGGGAGCAATACAGTATAGGAGGTGAAGTACTTCTGTCCACTAAAGAAGAGCGGGACCTAGGCGTGGTTGTGTCTGATGATCTTAAAGTAGCTAAACAGGTAGAAAAGGCGACGGCAAAAGCTAGAGGGATGCTTGGGTGCATACGGAGAGGAATGGCTAGCAGAAAAAAGGAGGTGATAATGCCTCTGTATAAGTCTTTGGGTGAGACCTCAATTGGAATATGGTGTGCAATTCTGGAGACCGCACCTTCAAAAGGATGTGAACAGGATGGAGTCGGTGCAGAGGGTTGCTACTAAAATGATTAATGGGCTTCATTATAAAGCATATGAGGACAGACTTAAGGATCTTAATATGTACACCTTAGAGGAAAGGCGGGATAGAGGTGATATGATTGAGATGTTTAAATACCTCTGTGGCATAAATGTTCAGGGAGAGAGCCTCTTTCAATTGAAAGCAAGTTCTGCTACGAGGGGACATGGGATGAGGGTGAAGGGGAGATAGATTCAGGAGTGATATGCAGAAATATTTCTTTACAGAAAGAGTAGTGGATCCATGGAATAGTCTCCCAGTGGAGGTGGTAGAGATGAGGACAGTAACTGAATTCAAAAAAGCATGGGACCAACACAGAGGATCTCTAAAGGTAAAATGTGGACTGTTGTAGTTGTTATGGAAGGACAGACTAGATAGGCCATGTGGTCTTTTTCTGTCATCATGTTTCTATGTTTCTAACACCCAAGCTTGATGTAAGTCTTTAAACTTTGCAACTGCTCCTTTTAGTTTTTTCTTAACTATTTTCCTCATTTTATCATGGTCTCCCTTTCAAAAGTTAAAAGGTAGTAATGTGGATTTGCTTACCATCCTTCCTCCATTAATTAAATCAAAGGCGATCATGCTATGATCACTATTGCCAAGTGGCCTCAACACCCTTATCTCTTGCACCAGATCTGGTGTTCCACTAAGGACTAAGTCCAAAATGGCTTCCCCTCTGGTCGGTTCATGAACCAGATGCTCCAAGAAGCAGTTATTTATTTCATCTAGAAAGTTTATCTCCCTAGCATGTCCTGCCGTGACACTGACCCAGTCAATACCGGGGTAATTGAAATCACCCATTATTATTACCGTTCCGAAACTTTTGTTAGCTTCCCTGATTTCTTTGAGCATTTCATCATCCATTTGTTCATTCTGGCCGGGCGGTCGATAGTACACCCCCACTGCCTTCGCCTTCCCCTTTTTACATGGTATTTCAATCCATAGAGATTCTACAGTGAATTTTGTTTCCTGTAGAACTTTAATCCTTTGTGACCTAATGCCCTCTCTAACATAGAGTGCAACCCCTCCACCAATTTGATGAGCTCTATCATTACAATATAGTTTGTACCCAGGTATCAGTGTCCCACTTGTTGTACTCCTTCCACCATGTCTCTGAGATACCAATCATATCTAACTTCTCATTTATTCTAACTCTCCCATCTTATTTTTTAGACTTCTGGCATTTGCATACAAGCATTTTAGAGACTGTATTTTATTCATATTAATCTGGTTATCAGTAGGCATGGGTAATTTGGAATCTTTAAGCTCTCTCTGCTCTGTACTCAAGGGCATTTTGGCTACCTTTGTCTTTATTAGAACCTCTCTGCTGATGTGCCCTAACTTCATTTTTTTGGTAGCATCCTTCAAGGATACATTGTTCCGAACCATGCGCTCTTGGGCAACTGTTGGCTCTCCCCTATTATCTAGTTTAAAAGCTGCTCTATCTCCTTTTTAAAGGTTAATGCCAGCAGCCTGGTTCCATCCTGGTTAAGATGAAGCCCATCCCTTCGGAAGAGCCCCTCCTTTCCCCAGAATGTTCCCCTGTTCCTAACAAATCCAAAATCCTCATCCTTGCACCATCGTCTCATCCACGCATTGAGACTCCGGAGCTCTCCCTGCCTTTTGGGTCCTGCATGTGGAACGGGAAGCATTTTGGAGAATGCTATCCTGGAAGTTCTGGATTTCAGCTTCCTACCCAAAAGCTTAAATTTAGCCTCCAGAACTTCCCTACCACATTTTCCTATGTCATTGGTACCGACATGTACCAAGACAGCAGACTCCTCCCCAGCACTATCTAAGACCTTGTCTAGGTGGCACGTGAGGTCCGCTGCCTTTGCACCAGGCAGGCATGTTAGCAAGTAATCCTCACGTTCACTAGCCACCCAGCTATCTACATGCCTAATGATTGAATCACCAACTATAACGGCTGTCCTAACCCTTCCCTCATGGGCACATGGCCCTGGAGAAACTTCCTCGGTGCAAGAGGGTTTTACATCACCTGGAGGAGAGGTCCTAGCTATAGGATCACTGGCATTGTTATGAAGCTGAAATCCCAATGTGCCCTTCAATTAAGCTTATTCTTTATTGTTGTATGGGAAGTTTAAGATTCCTGATTTGGCCAATTCTTCATAGTTTCTTGTCCTTGGTGGAGGTAGGTGGTAGGGCCTTAACACCCCCTCCCCCTGCTCCATGTTTAAAAGGTAGTTTTGGAGAACTTATCAAGATATCAAAATCTTCATCTTATAAATTTTCCAAAGTCATCTGTTATTAGTGCTAAAGAGATGTTTAAGAAATATTTAATTGATGTTCTTGAGGTCCCAGTTGAATCGCACCCTCCAATGACTAAGTTGTATTATCTTCCATTTGTTAAGAAGGGTGTTGGTGGTGGGATGATTCCTGGTGTTGAGCAGGTTGATTCATTGGATGTTTCTGGTATGTTGGAATCCACAATGTCTGAGTCTATTTTTCCATCTACTCTATTTTAAACATTTGCCCTTTCTTCTGACCGGGACTGGTTTCTAAGAATGTATTTTCGGAAACGTATGATTTTTAAAGGTTTACCTGTTCGAGTTTTTCCTGATTTGTCTCAAGGGTCTCAGAAGAGAAGGAAAGATTTTCTATTGCTCTGCCCCGGAGCTTTGCAGCTGGATGCTCAATTCATTTTGAAATTTCCATGTAAATGCATGATTAAGTTGCAATCTACCTCATATATTTTTTGAGCCATCCCAGTTGCTGGCTTTTCTGAATGTTCATTGCTCTGCTGAGACAGACCAGTCCCCATTGCAATAGGATTAGCTTGACTGTTAGACACCCATTTAAAGTTTTCCTGACATGTTTTGTTCTTATTATTTCACTTGGTTCCCCCTCTATGGTGGGCTTTGTTAGGGGCAGACTAGGCAGTTTTTTGCCTTTTCCTTCTTTTTTTATTTCCTTTTGTTTCATTGTGTTTATCAATGATGGTTTTGTGTCTGTACCTTTATTTCTATGCAGGCGTGTATGCTTGGATTTATTGTAAAATGATAAATATATACTGATTCCGAGAATGTCTTCTGTTCAAGGCTCATACCCCATCCTTTCCCATAAGGATTTATGGGTTTCTTGTGATTTGAACTTCAGTAGTCTCCAGTGCACTTAGGGTCAGAAGTAGCTTCACTGGAGAGTTTATGTTTGAAGTGATGCACTGCTAAGAGGTGTGTATGGGTATCTCTGTCTAGGTGTGGATATGGAGGGGCATGGAGGAGTCTGAGACTTGTGGACATTAGTGGCATAGAGATTTGGGAGAAGGGGTGTGTGTGTACTGGATATGTCTGTGGGCGTGAAGGAACTGGGGGATATGTGTTTGTACCAGCATATTCAGGGGATGGGCGTGCATGACCGAGTGGGGTGAGAGGCGCAAGGGATATATGAATCTGATATGACTAGCATCGAAGTTTATGAAGTGTATATGAGTTTGGAGGGTTGTGGAGTGTGTTTGGGTGGGTGGGATAGTGTGGGCATGCAGATGTGTGTAGATGTAGGGGGTTGGGGTATTTGCGTGTTGGTGCTTTGGATGGTGTGTGTGTATATTAGGATTAAAGATCCCTTTAGAAACGATCTCGGGCTTTCGTGTGAAAGGAAAAGAAGACAGAGAGGTGGTGTCCTAGCAACCAGTGCAGAAGACTTGTATTCTCCAGGGTACCAGCAGCAGCTGCAGAGTCTCAGAGATGCGCTGGTAGGAGCCGGAAGTAGGACGCACTGACGCATCCCCCTACTCCATCTCATCCCAACAGCGTGCTCTGGTGCAAGATGTAGAACTGCAAGGTCCGGATCCCAGAGCTTGGGATGCATTGCACTGGAAATCTGCATATTTTAATATTAATTCTGCACAAACAGTACTGACAGGAGATAGATGCTGTGGTATTATGCTTTCATCATCACCCTATTTTAATTAATATGTTCTTAAACTAATTCTCTAAATTCTCTTTCCAGTCTGGTTAGTATGAGTCTTCACTTGAAGTCTACTCGGCTTGTGTCCCCTCACTGTCCCCTCCAGCTTGGCTACTGTGGGCAATAAGCACTAGCTGAGTGACAAGTAGGGTATGTAAATGCCAAACGGCACCAGGAGGGAGTGCACAGGAAGTAGGGTATGTAAATGCCAAATGGTGCTAGGAGGGAGTGCCAGGGAAGTAGGGTATGTAAATGCCAAATGGCGCCAGGAGGGAGTGCAAGGGAAGTAGGGTATGTAAATGCCAAATGGCGCCTGGAGGGAGATTCAGGGAAGTAGGGTATGTAAATGCCAAACGGTGCCAGGAGGGAGCGCCAGGGAAGAAGGGTATATAAATGCCAAACAGTGCCAGGAGGGAGTGCCAGGGAAGTAGGGTATGTAAATGCCAAACGGAGCCAGGAGGGAGTGCTAGGGAAGTAGGGTATGTAAATGCCAAACAGAGCCAGGAGGGAGTGCCAGGGAAGTAGGGTATGTAAATGCCAAACAGAGCCAGGAGGGAGTGCCAGGGAAGTAGGGTATCTAAATGCCAAACGGTGCCAGGGAAGTAGGGTATCTAAATGCCAAACAGTGCCAGGAGGGAGCGCCAGGGAAGAAGGGTATGTAAATGCCAAACAGTGCCAGGAGGGAGCTTCAGGGAAGTAGGGTATGTAAATGCCAAACAGCACCAGGAGGGAGCGCCAGGGAAGTAGGGTATGTAAATGTCAAATGGCACCAGGAGGGAGCGTCGGGGAAGTAGGGTATGTAAGTGCCAAACAGCACCAGGAGGGAGCGTCAGGGAAGTAGGGTATGTAAATGCCAAACAGCACCAGGAGGGAGCGTCAGGGAAGTAGGGTATGTAAATGCCAAATGACGCCAAGAGAGAGCATTTGGGAAGAAGGGTATGTAAATGCCAAATGGTTCCAGGAGGGAGCATCGGGTAAGTAGGGTATGTAAATGCCAAACTGCACCAGGAGGGAGTGCCAGGGAAGTAGGCTACATAAATGTCAAACGGGGCCCGGAGGGCGCGCAAGGGAAGTAGGGTATGTAAATGCCAAACGTCACTATGAGAGGGCGCCAGGGAAATAGGGTATGTAAATGTCAAACGGCATCAGGAGGGAGCGCCAGGGAAGTAGGGTATGTAAATGCAAATGGCACCAGGAGGGTGTACCAGGGAAGTAGGGTATGTAAATGCAAATGGCACCAGGAGGGTGTACCAGGGAAGTAGGGTATTTAAATGCCAAATGGCCCCAGGAGGGAGCGCCAGGGAAGTAAGGTATTTAAATGCCAAATGGCACCAGGAGGGAACGTCAGGGAAGCAGGGTATGTAATTGCAAACGGCACCAGGAGGGAGCGTCAGGGAAGTAGGGTATGTAAATGCCAAATGGCGCCAGGAAGGAGCTTCAGGGAAGCAGGGTATGTAATTGCAAACGGCGCCAGGAGGGAGCGCCAGGGAAGTGGGGTATGTAAATGCCAAATGGCGCCAGGAAGAAGCTTCAGGGAAGCAGGGTATGTAATTGCAAACGGCACCAGGGGGAGCTTCAGGGAAGCAGGGTATGTAATTGCAAACGGCACCAGGAGGGAGCGTCAGGGAAGCAGGGTATGTAATTGCAAACGGCACCAGGAGGGAGCGCCAGGGAAGTGGGGTATGTAATTGCCAAACGGCACCAGGAGGGAGCGTCAGGGAAGTGGGGTATGTAATTGCAAATGGCACCAGGGGGAGCTTCAGGGAAGCAGGGTATGTAATTGCCAAATGGCACCAGGAGGGAGCGTCAGGGAAGCAGGGTATGTAATTGCAAACGGCACCAGGAGGGAGCGTCAGGGAAGTAGGGTATGTAATTGCAAACGGCACCAGGAGGGAGCGTCAGGGAAGTAGGGTATGTAATTGCAAACGGCATCAGGAGGGAGCGTCAGGGAAGTAGGGTATGTAATTGCCAAACGACGCCAGGAGGGAGCTTCAGGGAAGTAGGGTATGTAAATGCCAAACGACGCCAGGAGGGAGCTTCAGGGAAGTAGGGTATGTAATTGCCAAACGACGCCAGGAAGGAGCTTCAGGGAAGTAGGGTATGTAATTGCCAAACGGCGCCAGGAAGGAGCTTCAGGGAAGTAGGGTATGTAATTGCCAAACGACGCCAGGAGGGAGCTTCAGGGAAGTAGGGTATGTAATTGCCAAACGACGCCAGGAGGGAGCTTCAGGGAAGTAGGGTATGTAAATGCCAAACGGCACCAGGAGGGAGCGTCACGGAAGTAGGGTATTGTCGCAACCCATGCCCCGGCAACCGCCTATAGGCACGGACCTGCCTTTATATTGTCCTTTTAAATAAAGAATGGTTGGAGTCTTCCCAGGGGCCGAGGCTTCTGGGAGTTGTAGTTGTGTGGTTTCAAGACAATAATGTTGAGACCCGAGGGTTTTCAAGGCAAACACAGGAATTTATTAGTTCCTTTTCCAAAAAGCATTTAAAGGCTCAACGCATAACAAAAATAGGATTTTTCTCCAAACAAGATTCCAAAGACCTTTTATCCAAAACAAGGCGCTGTAAGTGCTTCAATTAGCTTTTAAACCCATGTAGCTGTTTTTCCAAAACTTTCAGCATTCAAAATAAAGCTTTTCATTCTTTTAACAAAACCCAAAAGCAATGTTCTTTTCTTCAGATAAAACAGGATTCTTAGCAAACTCGAGCTAAGCACATTATCCCTGTTTCCTCTCTCTGCTTTGTAGAACATTTTTTTAGGCTTTAAGACTTTCTTCTTTCAAACCAGGAACTCCTTATTTTGTCTTCTTACATAGAGAACAGTCCATTAATGAATCATCCGACTCCTTGTCAGATTCATAAGGATCTATTTGCATCTCCTCATAACTTGAGTCTGGTAACTCTGATTTCAAGTCACTCTGCAAAAACTCAGGCTTAATGTCTTCTAAAAGCTTTAACACTTTCCTCCAGTGAGACTTTTCCTTATGCACAGGTTTTTCCCTAAGCACGTGGAGATTCTTTCCCTTCAGTAACTGACACAATGCCTCTAACTGGCTCAAGTTACTTTTTGTTACAGGTTTATTCACGCACCTTTTTGGAGCTGGCAGTTTCCCAGCAGGTTCATAAACTGCTGCTACTGTATCTTGCTCCTCGTCAGCACTCCTCCCAGGTACAGCTTCCCTGTCTCCAGAACCAGATGCAGTTCCCCTGTAGTACTGGCTTCCTTCTGGGTCATGGCTTTCACCTCAAAGAACCCCACTGCTTTCTCCAGCGTTCTCCCTGGTTAAGCCTCTCGTGTGAATCTCTCTCTCACAGCCTCCTTCCCAGTATGCTGCCTTCCTGTGTGCTGCTTCCCTCTGGAATCCTCTCTGGTGCTGTCTCTGGTGATTCTCTTTCCTTCCATCTCCCTGGTGGTTCTCTTTCCTTCTGTTTTCCTGGTGCTCTCTTTTCCTTCTATTCCCTGGGGTTTATAAGAGTGTGCCTGAACTCCCGTGCACTGCCCTTCCCCCAGGTGTTTCTTATTAACTTCCAAGCTTGCCTCTGGATCAGCAGAGCTTGGGCGTGGTCTGCACTCAGCAACTACGTGTTTTTTTTTCTCTGCCTGCAGTTTGAGGGCTATTGCTTTCTTGCCTGTCTCTCTCCTTAAAGGTAAATGACTGTTTTTCTTCCCAATCCATAGACTCAGCTACACTCTTGCCATCACAGTATGTAAATGCCAAACGGCACCAGGAGGGAGTGCCAGGGAAGTAGGGTATTGAAATGCCAAATGGCGCCAGGAGGGAGTGCCAGGGAAGTAGGGTATGTAAATTCCAAACGGCGCCAGGAGGGAGCGCCAGGGAAGTGGGGTATGTAAATTCCAAACGTTGCCAGGAGGGAGCGCCAGGGAAGTAGGGTATGTAAATGCCAAACTGCGCCAAGAGGGAGCACCAGGGAAGTAGGGTATGTAAATGCCAAACAGCACCAGGAGGGAGTGTCAGGGAAGTAGGGTATGTAAATGCCAAACAGCACCAGGAGGGAGTGTCAGGGAAGTAGGGTATGTAAATGCCAAACGGCACCAGGAGGGAGTGCCAGGGAAGTAGGGTATGTAAATGCCAAACGGCACCAGGAGGGAGTGTCAGGGAAGTAGGGTATGTAAATGCCAAACGGCACCAGGAGGGAGTGCCAGGGAAGTAGGGTATTGAAATGCCAAACGGCGCCAGGAGGGAGTGCCAGGGAAGTAGGGTATTAAGTGGCAAACGGTGCCAGAGGGAGCGCCAGGGAAGTAGGGGGCCTGTATGTGAAACTGTACCAGTTCCCTCTGCCCCCATTGTTTGGGACCAAATAGCTATTATTATGCTTTCTGAATAAAGACGTGAATAGCAGTAAGGAAGGTTCTAGATGGGGCATTTTCTGTCAGATGAATGGGAACTTGTGATGTAGAATCGGGAGTGAAAACCAGTCCTTTGCAGTAAGGTAAACATCAATAAGTCATAGGAGGGCACAGGAAGTGGAGGAAAAGGGGTTATGGAAACATATACTGAGCTCCACAATCCCTTTCTCTCCCTGAGAGATGCTCTGTGCTCGTCCCAGGCTTTCTTGACTGTCCTGATCATAACCACGTCCACTGAGAGGCTGCTGCTGCATCTACTTCCCTTTGTGTAAAGAGATTACTCCTGACTCTCTCCCCATTCACCGTCATCCTATGGCCCCCTCACTCCAGAGTTTCCTTTTCACTGGAAGAGGGTCCCCTCCTGTGCATTTATACTATGCAGGTATTTACATTTCGTTATCATATCTCCCCTCTCCCGCCTTTCTTCCACAGTATACGTATTTAGATCTTTAAGTCTGCCTCCATAGGAGTTATGACGATCACCACTGAGCATTTTGTTAGCTGCCTTGTTCCTGTTTCTTTTTGAAGGGGTGATCTCTAGAAGTGTACGTCTTACTCTAAATGAGGTCTCACCAGAGGCTTGTATCGAGGTGCTATCACCTCCCTTTCCTATTGCCATTCCTCTCACTGTGCACTAGACATGTGCATTCATGTTCGTCCAGAGGGGAAAACCAATAAAAATCATGATTGTTGGTTCTTTCCAGGGTCAGCTGAGTGTGCATGCTTAGAAGATTTTCATAAATCGCCATTTGTGACCTGTTTTCATCATGCGTGCACGCCCAGACACACTGGAGTCAATCCCTGAGGGGGGACAAGGTTAAGGAGCAGTCATGAAAAAGCGAGCGCAAGGTGCTTGAGCCAACCTGCTTCAAATGCCCGATAGGCAGCGACAGAAGCACATCCGCGTCTACTTGGCGGATGAGGCCACAGCATGGCGGACACCCATTTTGGCTCTGATTTTCTGGTGCAGGTTTTATGATTCTAAGGGAGAGATAAGAATTTGGCTGTGGCTGGGGAAGGACTGCAAATAAAACAAAACAAAACATCCCAGCATGACTGGTGGTTACTGCCATGGAGCTGTGTCTGGGCAAAGGAAGACTGTAAGGCAGAGAAAAGACAAACGTTCAAGCCTGATTTGTGCTTCGGATCTCTTTGCCTTGCTGCCTCAAAGTTAAAAAAACAAAAAAACAAAAAAAAAACTTCCAGCTGTGTTTTTGGTCAGAAAGTGTTTTTTCCTTCCTTGTGCTCTGCAGAGTGTACCACACTCGGGGTTGCAAGGGATAGCGCCTTTGCACTGAGAGAACACAGAGTCAGCTGCAAGAGAAGTCACTGTATCAGAATCTGTGTATTTCATTGCAGGACAATAATGTACAGTACAATAATATTTCTTGCAAGAATCTTTTTTCCTGTATTGTCTGTGACAGCAGCTGTGAAGTTCGGGGGGCACAGGCACCTTACTGTATTATCTATTCAATTCCATTGTTCATAGAATAGTAAAAGTTAACAGATAAATAAAATGCAGTTCCTGGGATTTACCAGTGCCATGGAAGTCTTATAGCTGCAAGTGCAGTTTTTGTAACACATCCCCCATCCCCCTGTCCTTTCCAGAAGTCAGCAAAGACCGCAGTCTTAGCAAGCAGAAGTGGAAGGGCACATCTGGGAAGCGAAATAGCTGTAGAAAGAAAGAAGGGAGGGAGGGAAGGTGAGGGCAATGCTGGCGAGAGGCAGAGAAAGAGGCAGAGTGTTCCCAGGACATTGCTATGGGCTCCTCCAGTCCACCACCCAAATGAAAGAAAGTAGAAAGACCACAGTTTCTGTTGCAGCTGTGGAAGAGCAGGTGTTCGGTGTCATCTCCACAGAGAGTCAAAGGGATTTTGACGCAGTGTGGGGTAGAGGGACAGGAGAGAAGCAGCAGCTGAAGGTAAATCACTCTATTCCCTGCTGAAAAGTGTGTGAAGATGGTCTTGGCAGATACAGAATCTGAGGGATCCATGTGGGTGGTATTTACATGTGAATAATCAGATACTGAAAGTGTACTGGCTAAAGAGGCTGCTGTTAGCGTGGTAGAAAGTGATCCTCGCTGTGCTAAGGCCGTGAGCACCACACAGACGAGGGGTCAGTAGAGTGGGAAGAATGCTGCTGGTCTTTTATCCTCTCCTCCGCCTCCCCTTTCCCACCCAAGGAAGTCTCATTTTATGGAAGCAGTTTCCAGTGCCTGATGACCCACCGTATGTAGAAAGCAATTCCTGCAAGGAGAAAGGGATTTAGATCAAGTTCAAGGCAAGATCCAATCAGGTGCAGTAGCTATCGCCCTATCCCGGAGGGCTCACAATCTAAGCTTGGAGGGTTAAAGTGACTTTCCCAGGATAGATCACAAGGAGCTGCAGTGGGATTTGAACCCTGGTTTCACTGGTTCTGCTCAAACTATTAGGCTACTCGTCTACTCCATTGTAGGCAGCACCGTAGCAGAGGGAAGATCATTTGGAAGAACAACGGCTTTTGCAGCTCGGTACAAAGAAAGGGACTGATCCCAGGCTGGGGACTTTATCCAAGAGTGGAAATAGTAGTGGTGGGAGAGGTTGGTACAGGAAAAATGAAATCCCTATTCCAAGTTGAGCCCCTGTCCTTCTCTCCCAGTCAGATGGCAGGAAGCCTGAGGTGCATCGAAGCAAGCACCATGGAAATAGGGAGTGATGTTCGTTAGCACCGCACAGGGAAGGTATCAGGCAGAATCAAGGATGGTGATCCAGTCCCTTCCTTTCTACACACACTACTAAGCCTCATCCACTCACTAGTCACCTCCCGTCTTGACTATTGTAACTTGCTCCTCACTGGTCTCCCTCTGAATCATCTTTCTCCCCTTCAATCTCTTCAAAACTCAGCTGCTCAGCTAATGTTCCACCGGTGCTGCTGTGCTCACGTAACTCCTCTTCTCAAGTCGCTTCACTGGCTCCCTATCAGTTTCCACATTCAGTTCAGACTTCTCCTACTGACCTACAAGTGCATTCACTCTGCGGCTCCTCGCTACCTTTCCTCTCTTATCTCTCTCTACACCTTTCCTCGGGAACTCCGCTTCTATGGCAGATCCCTTTTATCAGTACCCTTCTCTGCCACTGCCAACTCCACACTTCGTTATTCCATCTTGCTGCTCCATATGGCTGGAACAAACTACCTGACTCTGTGCGTTGGGCTCCTTCTCTGCTAAAAAAAACCCTCTTTGAGGCTGCTTTTGGATCCTGATGCTCCTCACTCTCTTGTCTATTATTTATCTGTATCTTGCCATACTCTAGTCCTCAGTTTTGTGATGATTTTCATCTTGATTAGATTGCAAGCTCTGATGAGCAGGGACTGTGTCTTACATTTACATGTATAGTGATGTGGACACTTGTAGCACTATACGGATGATTAGTAGTGGTAGCCCTGGATGATCGTCCCCTGAAGTGGGATTTAAGAGGCTGCTGCATCCAGCAGGGCAACCTTTAGCAGGCAGCTGCTCCCTCGCCTGCATTAGCAGTTGCACCACCAGCTGCAGGCAGAGGCTGGCACTAGCAGTCAGAGTGCTGCACACACCTACTTCTCCTTGACAGCACATGGCGGCAGCTGTCCGAGGCAGGGGCAGGCTGCAGGCCTAATGGGGGAGGGGGGGAGGTTACTGATGGTCTGTGCTGCACAGCCAGGTAATAGATGACAGTCATGCATGGGTCCATATCTTATCAAAAATGAGGCTGACGTCTAGAGTACCAGCAGAGCATCGTGCATCCAGGTGATGGGACCAGCATGGTCAAGCAGTGAAGAAGGGGCTTCGAGGGATCAGATGCTTTGCACACTTGCTGCACCTGCTTGTCAGAGACTCCCTAGACCTGGGAAACAAGACAAGCTGCAGCCTGAGGGAACTGATCAAGAAGTGACGAAACATAGCTGGGTATTTTCGCCAAAATATGAAAGGGTGGGCACAACATGCATGACAGTCAGAAAGCAACAGGGACACCTGCACACCAACTCCAGCAGGATGTTAGCACCAAGAGGACTTCCACTTATGACATGCTGTAGAGGTTAGTGGATTAACAGGCAGCTCTGCAACAGATGTCATTGCACACTGACATTGGCATTGACAGGCAGTGAGTCACCAGGACTGGGCAAATATCACGCAGATGAAAGAAATCCTAAAGCCCTCTAAGGAGGCCATGAAGGAAGTGAGTTCCACAAGGACTCACTGAGCCTTCTCAGCCTAGTAGTGAATATTTTACGGTCAAGTTAAAGGGTTTACATTAGCGACAGGGATTCATAGCAGAGATTTCGGTGATGGTGGACTTCTTGCATCGCCAAGTGGGATAAAGGTTGGAATCCCACATGAGGGAGGATATGTTAGATGTGACCCATGGATGAAAGGAACCTTTGCTGTGAATTGCAGCTCACTGACTTACTAGAAAGAAAAGCTGGAGACTGGAGTAGAGGAAAGGGAGCACCAGAGGGAGGGGTGGTAACACTATGATGTAGCAGGGGAAATACCAGGCATGCCGACAAGCAGTATTTCTAACATGAGTACCACCCTGTCACCTACTGCACCCCCCCCCCCCCTGGCTTTTACATGCAAGTGGCCCATGAGCCCCAGTCAGGGACAATTTTGGTGATCAAAGTTCTAGCTACAGTGGTTAGCTACAGAGATCATCCTGCCATAAGTCAGACTCCACAAAGTAGTGGCACACGTACTCACAAGTACCACAGCAGCAAACACAAAGTCAGTAAAGCAAAACAAGCTTTATTGAAAACCTGATCAATGCAAAGGTAATAAGCCCATAAGGGAACAAAGCCCGATATGGCTGTGTTTCGGTGTGGCCTTCTTCAGGAGCTATAGTCTGTTAAAACAAATAAAATAACATAACAATAAATAAAATCATAAATACACTCTCATCAGATCACTTATTAAATAATAAAAAGTAAAAATAAAACATTAAGGGGGTCATTCCAAGGCATGAATAACAGGGATGGATGTACCATTGGGACGTCCATCCCTGCTATTTGGGCCTTTTCCCGGTGCTGTCTACCTTCCCCGTGTATTTTACAGGGAAGGTAGATGGGGTGGGAAAGGGGTGGCTCGGGGGTGGCATTAGGGCGGGCAGTGGGCTGTCGTTGACCCCGGATGTACAGGGCCGATTCCAATGTTGGCCCTGCACATCCGGGGCTGGCGGCTTGCACAGGGAACTTATTCCACCTCGGAGGTGGAATAAGTTTCCCTAGGCACTGGGGGATGTGGGCCCAGTGCACGGAAGGGGCAGGTGGGGGCCAAGGACATTCCCCGCAGCCCAACACTGGCCTTAGGATGCCAGATCAGGGGTTGGGCTGCAGGGAAAGCAGCCCTGCAGCCGGCGACTGGGGATCACGGCTTTTCAATGGAGCTGCGGCTCCATTGACGAGCCCTGACTGAACTAGCTGGGCAAGGCCTGTACGTGCAGGCCAGATGGAATCGAGGTCCTGGCCTGCACATACAGGCCTGTTCAGAATTCTGATCACATGGGGCTAGACGTGTCCCGTGGGATCAGAATCCCAGCTCCCTCTGTGCGTTCGGTTCCGACATCCACGACGGAATCAGTCTCTAAGAGGAAACATTATCAGTATATAAATTAACTTTGAAAGACAAGCATATGACATGAGAAATCGCTTTTTGGCACGTGGATGCCCTAAAAAATGTGTCCAAGAGCCACATTCACGAGCTGAGTCCTCAACATGAGATGTCCTTCTTCAGAAATCTACTAGGCCTCCTTTAAACAAAGTTGTATGCCCTTTGACCTATTCTAATAATTCTAAAGAGATTTCCAACATCATTCGTGAAGAATGTCATATTCTGCAGACCTTACCGCCTTCGAGCAACAGTATGTAACAAATGTGCAGAAGAAGAATCTGAGTTTGGCCAATGTATTGGTGCCGTCCGCTCTCCCAGAAAGACGTCTCCCTCCCCTGCTAAAGGGGCATTTTCAATGTCCATCATGTTCTCTGTGCACCATGTCATTTCTATCAAAAATGCTTTTATTCATCCTGGAAAGAAACATTACCGTTCGGACTTTTCGAACTGCTCCACGGTACGTCATCTGTGTGATTAGGTGTCCCTGCTCCCTTTTGTATGTGGGCAAAACTAAACGGGCCATCCGCACCCGTATTACAGAACATGGGAGTTTCATCAAGCAATCCTTCCTGAGGAACCTCTAGTGTCACACTGGGTTGCAGACAATCACCGGATTTCTGATCTTAAATTGTTTGTTCTGAAAGTGGTCAGACCAAATAAAAGAGGAGGAGATCTTGATAAGGCACTTCAACAATTGGAACAGATATATTTTTCTTCTTAAATCTTTAACCCTCTCTGGTTTGAATACGGGCACTGACCTGTCTGTATTTTTATAAACCCTCATTTTTTATTTCTTTAGGATGTGTCTCTGGTCTCCTTCCCCTCTTCTGCCCCTCTCTCTTCTCCTCCCCTCCCCCTTTAGCCCACCTCCTCCTTTCTTTTCCCTTCCCCCCTCTTTTTTACATTAGTCATATGTCACATGGCTATTCACATGCTTGAAATTCACTCACTGGATTATCCCGTAATCAGTCTATGACTTAGTTGTTTTTCAACTGTGTATTTTTTAAAAGCGTTTATATGGGTCCACTGCCTATATAGCTGTTTTCTCCCCCCTTTTTCTAAAAGTATCTTTTTTAAAGCATCATTTTTAAGTATTATTTTTTAAAGGTATTATTTTTTGGTTTAATTCTTTAGTTGGTGAAAGCGTGTCTGCTCTGGAATATAGATGTTTCTCTTAGTCCTTCTTATTGGTTCATGCTTATCCAACTGAAAGGGTTTTAACTGGCTCGCCCCCTGTTAGACTCTCGGCTATGCTATGGTACCTTTTTTGCTTCTGTGGGATGTCGGTCCCGTTCTTATCAATATATATATGACTAGGTTTGATGCATAAGGGACACGCTGTTTCAGTCAGCTTCTGATGCAAAGTTTTATAGTTTCTCTTCAGATCGCCTGCATTGTAAGTTGTATCTAATTAGAATATGTATTTCTGAACAATTTACTTTGCAATTTGAAAGTACTTCCGAATATATTGGGTCTATGTAATTTCCCTTTTGGGATACTTCAGCTCTTTGCGGCGGTATTGTGATTGGCTGTGTGTACGTATCTATGACAATAAACAACTCCAAACAAAATTATTATTCTAATATAATCTCAAGAGCCACTAATCGCCCAAGAGAACTATTCTGTATAGTACAAAAACTAACAAACAAAACACTAAATTCTGATGAAATATCAATTGATATCTCCCCACAAGAATTAGCTCAATACTATATCAATAAAACAAAGCTACAAATAACACCTCTACATATTACTCAACCACAAATTCAAACACAAACAAAGCAAGCTACATTTGATAACTGGACCAACTTCAACTTAATATCAAAATCTACTCTCAAAACTACAATAACTAACATTAATACAACAACCTCATACCTTGATCCATGCCCAGTTGATTGGATAAAGAAGACTTTCTCAATACTCTCTTCTTTCATTCTACCCTTAGTGAACCTATCCTTACAAAAAGGCTACTTACCACCATCTCTCAAACACGTTCAAATACGACCTATACTTAAAAATAACACATTAGATAAATTATCCCCAAAATCATACAGACCCATATCAAGTATTCCTTTTATGGCCAAACTTATTGAAAAAATTGTACAAATTCAACTACAAGACTTTATTGACACATTAAACCTCCTTGATGAACATCAATATGGCTTTAGACCCTTCCATGGAGTAGAAACCTTGCTAACGATCCTTTATGACACAATATTAAGAGGTATTGATAATCCTAAACAAGCCTTTATTCTTGTTTTCCTTGACATATCAGCTGCATTTGACAGTGTTAATCACTTAACAATGTTAAACAGACTTCAACAAATTGGAATTACATCTACTGTTTATAATTGGTTCAAATCATATCTATCAAACAGAACTCAAACAGTAAGAATCCACACCCAAATTTCTAACACCTTCAAACAAACTCAGGGTCTCCCGCAGGGTTCTGCATTATCTGCGCTATTATTTAATATTTACTTACAACCAGTTTGTAACATCTTTAAACGTCACAATGTTTATTATCATATCTACGCTGATGATATAATGTTCTACCTCCCATTTGAAATCCCACACCCACCTCTTCAAAAAATAACAGAATGTTTCAATGAACTAACTGAATGGCTCAAAGAACAAAATCTACTTATCAACTTTACTAAAACTGATATATTATTCATCACTAAAAATCAAACATACATACCCCCAAACACGATCACACTAGATACTCATGAAATAAATACAAAAAAAGAAATAAAATATTTAGGTGTGATACTTGACAATAATCTAAATATGGATTCACATATAAAATATCTAACTAAAAAAATACATTACAAACTCAAAACACTAAAACAATTAAGACCATTGATTCATCTACAAGACTTTATTAATATAATTCATGCTATCATCACCCCACATTTTGATTATGCAAACACAATACTTAATGGCATTTCAAAACAAAATATTAAAAAGATACAAATAATTCAGAACATAGCTGCCAGGATGATTATGAATATAAGCCCACTTGAACATGTTACACCAATTTTGGCTGAACTTCATTGGCTACCTATTTACTCCCGAATCAAATATAAAATTCTTGTCACTACATTTAAACTTATAAATAATCTTGCACCATCGGCACTCAATACACTGATTAATATAGACATCGATAAACGATCCCAAAGAAGCAGAAACTTAAATACCTTAACAATACCAAAAGATTTCACAAAAGCCAGAAAACAAACAAATAAGAGAGCTTTCTCACACTCTGCTCCAATTCTTTGGAACAATCTACCTGACAACATTCGCCTGCTATCTGATATAAAGGAATTTAGAAAAAAATTAAAAACTCACTTATTCATATTACACTACAATACACCCTCAGAACAGAATACTCAAATAGATACAGGCTAACATTTATACATTATTATTACATACTCTATTTTCAAAATAAATATCACTAATACACTATTAACCATACCACACTCTCATTCACATGATGATTATAGATTTAAACTAACAATGTATATATCTTCTAATATGTTATATCTGTAATGTTACAACATTCCTTGTAAATTATAATTATCTGTTCTATGTAAACTGACTTGGTATATTACATACCAATTAACCTACTGTTCCATGTAAACCGCACTTGATACTAGGGAAAGAGCGGTATATAAATAACTGTTAAATAAATAAATAAATAAATAAAATTGTTTTGGCGGGACGTGTCCTTTTTAAATGCCGAGTTGACGCACTGCTGCTCCTTACCATTTTCACTGTTAGATGGGAGTGTTGATGCAGACGCCGTGATTCAGGTAAACATTTAATTTTGGTCTGGTTTGATTGTAGAATGGGCCAGTATAATACTCTCTTCCTCTTTCAAAACAAATCGCAGGTACCTCGTATGGTTCGGATAGTCAAGAAGTTAGCTGCCGGCAAGGCTGCTACTTCCCTTTTACACATCCATCCGGCTCACTGGTACATATTTTTGAATGTTTGTTTTAGTGACATATTTATTTGAAGTAGTTTCACTTTGTCTGGGTTTGTGATACGGTGTTAATGGATGAACGGCTCACATGGTGCTTTTAATATGGACCGTCTGCTCAGAATTAGTTTGGTGGTTATTTCTCCAGGGATGCACTCAATAGTTCTTCAATTCAGCATGCTCACTCATGGTCCAAGGAGGAGAATGTATTATACATTCCCCTCCTTGGACCATGGGTTTTATGTTTTGATTTTTAATATGATAAAGTTATGATAATAATGCCAAATGTTGCTCCTATCCTGTTGCCCTCCTAAGATCTAACTTATTGTTTTATGTAATAATTTTGCTTTTTAATATTGGTATTTATGCATTATTTATTTTGTCATCCCCCTTTTTTACCCTCCCCGTTAGTGACTGATTCACATATTGATGAAAGGCGAGATCTGCAATCGAACAGAGGGTGATGGTAAACGGAGCTCACTCGGATGAAGGGAAGATGATTAGCGGGGTGCCCCAGGGGTCGGTCCTGGGCCCGGCACTGTTCAATGTATTTGTGAGTGATATTGCTGAAGGACTGAATGGAAAAGTCTGTCTTTTTGCAGATGACATGAAAATTTGCAACAGAGTGGACTCCCCCGAGAGAGTGGTTAACATGAGGAAAGATCTACAAAAGCTGGAAGAATGGTCTAATGCTTGGCAATTAAGATTTAATGCAAAGAAGTGCAGAGTCATGCACTTGGGTAGCAGAAATCCAAGGGAAATGTACGCGATAGGGGGCGAGAGGTTGGTGTGCACGGATCAGGAGAAAGACCTTGGTGTGATTATTTCTGAAGATCTCAAGGTGGCAAAACAGTGCGACAAGGCGGTGGCAAAAGCCAGGAGGATGTTGGGCTGCATACAAAGAGGAATCACCAGCAGAAAGGAAGAGGTACTTATGCCACTGTACAAGTCACTGGTGAGGCCTCACTTGGAGTACTGTGTTCAGTTTTGGAGACCGTATCTTGCAAAGGATGTAAAAAGACTGGAAACTGTTCAGAGGAAGGCGACCAAAATGATTTGGAGCCTGCGTCAGAAGCCTTATGAGAAGAGACTTGAAGACCTAAACCTGTACACTTTGGAGGAGAGGAGGGACAGGGGAGATATGATTCAGACCTTTAAATACTTAAAGGGACATAATGAACAAACAAACCTCTTCCAAAGACGGGGAAGCTGTAAAACTAGAGGCATAACAGGAAGCTGCAAGGTAGTAAATTGAAAGGCAATGTCGGGAAATACTTTTTCACAGAAAGGGTGGTGGATGCTTGGAATGCCCTCCCGATGGAAGTGGTGGGGGCAAACACGGTGAAGGAATTCAAAATGGCATGGGACAGACACAGTGGATCCCTTTACAGCAACAGGATAAAATCAAAGTAAACTGAACCATCTAATTTCTCAACAAATAGGGGTGTCCTGCATGGAATGGTTCACCCCTAAACAGGGAGATGGGGAGGGCTGGCCTGCACGGAGTGGCAGGTGCACCTTTGCTTGCCATCGTGCTGGGCAGACTAGATGGATCATGCTGGTCTTTATCTGCCGTCATTTACTGTTACTATATAATGTTGGTCTGTAAGTTTTTACGAAATTGGCTGCTTTGCTTTCTTACTCCATGGGTACAGTACATTTATAAATACAAAAGCATTGACACCTCATATGTATTTCGGATACAAGGTCCCAACTGCAAACTTCTGATTGGGCATTTGCACCCACTGGTTGGTCTGCTAATCTTATGTTATTCTTCCTTTACGCATTTAATATTATTTTATGATTTTTACTCAGCTCTTATGCCTCTATGGTTTTTGGTGCTTTATATTTATGAAATTATTTATTTTTCATTTATTCTCATTATATGTTTTTACATATTTATTTATTTATACAGGGTGACCCAAAAAAGTGAGAACATCTCGTAGCATATAATTTATTTAAAAATTCAAAAAGACAGACGTAAACGATTGACAAATTTAAAAAAAAAAGATGGCGACTGGAAATTGACGAAATAAAGACGTTATATAGCTAAAAAGGTAAATAAGTAAACTAAGCTTTTAATTTATGAGATGTTCTCACTTTTTTTGGGCCACCCTGTATATGCATTATATTTATTTCTTATACTTTTGATCCATTTAATCTCTGCTTTTACAGTATCACAGTATTTTTGAGTTTTAATGTTTATATAATGATGTTTCCTCTTAATGTTTTGTTTTTACTTTTTATTATTTAATAAGTGATCTGATGAGAGTGTATTTATGATTTTATTTATTGTTATGTTATTGTATTTGTTTTAGCAAACTATAACCCCTGAAGAAGGCCCAGCTGAAACATGGCCATGTCGGGCTTTGTTCCCTTATGGGCTTGTTGCCTTTGCATTGATCAGGTTTTCAGTAAAGCTTGTTTTGTGTTACTCACTTTGTGTTTGCTACAAGTCCAATTCCTACATGGATGTTAGTGACACACTACCTTTCACAGCCCATCGAGGCCATGCACACTAATCAGCAGTCTGACCAGTTGTGCAGTTTTTCCTGTCCCACCCTCCAACCTACTACCAGTAAACCTAGAATTCTCCATGGCAGGGGATATCATGGCTCCCCATTCATTCACTGGTGGAAAAGCTGGTGTTTCTGAAGACCAACCTCCCTTGGCTGGTTTTCCTTCATTTTCATGAGACTGGGAGGAGGAAGGAGTGTAGAGCTATATAGAGGGGCAGTTGCGCATGTTCTCTGCCTTTAGCGTGTCTACTACTTGTGTTTTTGACATTTGATACTGCAGCCTCTCCGGGATGGAGCCCATTTCCTGTTACTACCTTTCAGCCTCCTATGACAAAACTTACAAAAAAAAAGCAAAACCCCCCAAAAAACATAAAGCGAAAACTAAAACAAGCAGAAATGAAATAAAGCAAAAAGATGTGAAAGAAGTCGTCTTGTGCTGCTGGTGCTAGTCTCACTGTCCTTCCATTTCTGTCCCACTCTCCCCTTTGTTCTTAGCCAGTCCTCTTGAGAGTCCAACAGCAGCTATAGTGCAGTGGTCGCAAATCCCACTCCAGCCTGCATAGCCACTCTCTGGCCTGCCATCACGTTTCCAGTGGATCTGGTTAGGCTCACATGGCAAAGCTTAAAAGAAAAAATAGAAGTAAACAAACCAAGAAAGAGCTCCTTTGCACTTGCCTGCCTCTGCCACGCCTGCCCGCCTCGCTCTGCGGGCACTGCTCTCATGGCATACCTTGCTCAGGGTCGGTGCAAGGATTGGAGGTGCCCTAAGTGGATTCTCCATCCTGCTGCCACCATCGCTGCCCCTCTCCGGACCTGCAGCGGCGGCAATAGCTCCCAAACCACGTTACAGCATTGCGGTTCCTTCCTTTCTTTCTGGCCTCCGAGGAGTTCCGTCAGAGGGGGCTGGAAATGGCACTTAGTGAAAGACAGGAACTGTGATGCAGCACTGGTGTGTATTAGTAAGTGTTGCGTCACGGTTTGGGAGCCCTTGTGATTGCGGCATGCCCCGGAGAGGAGCGGCAGTGGATGACCCTGGAGGGCCGGTGCGCTAGGCAATCACCTACTTTGCTTAATGGTAGCGCTGACCCTGACCTCACCGCTGTCCTTCACCCCCTCCCTTACTGATTTAGGTGCATCATGCTGCCCGTCTAGCTGAGTTGCCCGGTGGCTTTTTCTGGGTCACTCCTCCTCCTCCTCCTGCTTCCCATCTTTGTCTTGCTACATGGCTGAGTTTTGCTACTTGCTTCGACATGCAATTCCCGACAACCTGAGACCTATTTGGGGGGGTTGGGGATACCAGCAGCCTATCACCATTGACAAGCCTTGAATTCTCTTTTATTTAACAGGTTTTTTTATACGGCTTTATCATTTCAGTTAAAGCAGTTTACACTGTACCTTAAACTTGGTAATGTACATTAAACAGGGGCATTGATAACTTGGATTTTTCTGAGGCTTGCCACATTTCTATGGCTCAAGCAGGAGAACAGCACTGTTATACCGAAGAACGATACCTCTATCAGCTACTTCCTAACAGAAGCTTCATTGCCCTTAGAATAGCTCCTTTCAGTTTTACCCCCAGATGTTCCCATCCAGATAATGACTGCTTGAGATATTTCCCCCATCTTGACAAATTTAGTTTTCCTGAAGTCTAGAAGCCTCACTTTTGAATGAATTCTCTCCACCCTTGTCCTAATACTGAACCACAGCATGCAGTGATCACTGGATGCTAGATATCGTCAGAAGCGCCGTCCCCATTTATAAGCACCGGGTGCAGTATGGACCCCTCCCTCGTGGGCTCTGTTACCCGTTGCTGCAGTAGCTCTCCCTGTAGAGAATCCAGATGTTCCTACTCCAAGATGACACCGCAGCAGAGATGTCCCAGTCAGCATCTCACCTATCTTCTTTTTCACAGCACTAGTGTGCAGGACTCTGTAATCGAAAGCAGCACTTAGGGCTCCTGCCCCTGATCGTAAAATAGAATCCTATCAGCCCTGCCAGAGATACGAAGTACAGCTTATCATCTCCGTAGTGCTGCTGGGCATACACAGCACCGTACACAGCGCTTATAAACAGGAGAATAGGATAATTCTTAAAGGGAAATGATTACAACGCGCATGACTGGTAAGCAGCAGAATGAGGGAGTCAGGATTCAAGAGCAGTCTTGAAGAGGTGGGTTTTTTGCCTGGATTTGTATAGGAACTGAGGTAGAGCCTGATTTGCCGCCTCAGGTAATCTGTTCCAGGCATACGGTGTAGAAAGATGGAACAAATTCAGTCTGGAGTCGGCAGTAGAAGGGAAGGCAAAGATAAAGATACAGAGAAGTTTCTAGTCTCTTACATCCCCTTGGATGATTTCCTTCTAGTGGCTGAAATGAAAGAAGACCTGGGCAACATTCCTGCAACGCTTTGCAGGTGTCCTTCACTCATGCCCCTGCCTGTGAGGGAGGCTGCTGTGATATTACATGTTTAGTCGCCTGCTCCTCGCCAATAAACGTGTAATACTGCAGCGCCTTCCCCCATGGCGGCAGCGCGGGTGGAGGACACGTGAGAGCTTCACAGGAACAGTGGACCTGAATCCTGCTTCGAAGCTCGCAGAAAGCTGCAATTCGCTTTACTCGTTTACTAAAATGGTAAAATGAAATAACATCTTACTGTCTAAATAGAGTGAAGCCTTCAGCCTTCCCAGTACAAGCTGTGCTTATGTGTTGTGGTGTGGAAAGTCCTGTTTATCTGTTTCAATGTCAGCCGGATTCTTTCTCAGGCCGTCACAGCAAACACTAATCTGTGGATCTGTCACTTAAAGCATTTACAAGGATTCTGCAGGCCAAAGGCCCAGAGGAGCAACAGGAGCTGCTTCTGAACACAGCCGTATTGGTGCAGTACACCTCTGGTCCTGCCACACAGCCTTTGCTCCACCAGCACGGCACGCGCCTCCCTGCATCTCCGGTTTCCGTCCGACAGTGAGCTGGAAGATAGGGGAGCGGAAGGACATGTGGCATGATGCCATAGTTATGCTCGGCTATATAAAGTTTACATTTTTCTTATATTTGAAAATTGACCGAAAATAATAATCTTGTCTAATCCATAATTTGCCGGAAAGCTTATCAATCAGCTCTAATGGGGGAAGAAAGCACCTGCATTATGAAAGATGCGGTTCTACTTATCATTTGTACAGCAGCATATCACCTGCACGTGAGTTCAACTACTTCTCTCACCTGTACCTGAGTCTGAGCCTCCTCCCACCTGTGCATCAGTTTGACTCCTCCTCTCACCTGTACCTGAGTCTGAGCCTCCTCCCACCTGTGCATCAGTCTGACTCCTCCTCCCACCTGGGCATCAGTCTGACTCCTCCTCTCACCTGTACCTGAGTCTGAGCCTCCTCCCACCTGTGCATCAGTCTGACTCCTCCTCCCACCTGTGCATCAGTCTGACTCCTCCTCTCACCTGTGCATGAGTCTGACTCCTCCTCTCACCTGGGCATGAGTCTGACTCCTCCTCTCACCTGTGCATGAGTCTGAGCCTCCTCTCACCTGTGCATGAGTCTGACTCCTCCTCTCACCTGGGCATGAGTCTCTCCTCCTCCCACCTGTGCATCAGTCTGACTCCTCCTCCCACCTGTGCATCAGTCTGACTCCTCCTCTCACCTGTGCATGAGTCTGACTCCTCCTCTCACCTGTGCATCAGTCTGACTCCTCCTCCCACCTGTGCATCAGTCTGACTCCTCCTCCCACCTGGGCATGAGTCTGACTCCTCCTCCCACCTGTGCATGAGTCTGACTCCTCCTCCCACCTGGGCATGAGTCTGACTCCTCCTCTCACCTGTGCATCAGTCTGACTCCTCCTCCCACCTGTGCATCAGTCTGACTCCTCCTCTCACCTGTACCTGAGTCTGAGCCTCCTCCCACCTGTGCATCAGTCTGACTCCTCCTCTCACCTGTGCATCAGTCTGAGCCTCCTCCCACCTGTGCATCAGTCTGACTCCTCCTCTCACCTGTGCATCAGTCTGACTCCTCCTCTCACCTGTGCATGAGTCTGAGCCTCCTCTCACCTGGGCATGTCTGACTCCTCCTCTCACCTGTGCATGAGTCTGACTCCTCCTCTCACCTGGGCATGAGTCTGACTCCTCCTCTCTCCTGTGCATCAGTCTGACTCCTCCTCTCACCTGGGCATCAGTCTGACTCCTCCTCTCACTTGTGCCTGAGTCTGTCCTCCCCTCACCTGCACATGAGTTTAACTGCTTCCCTCACCTGCACGGGAGTTGAACTATTTTTCTCAACTGCACCTGAGTCTGACAACTCCTCTCACCTGTACATGAGTCTGCCTGCTCCTCTCCTATGTCTACCTCACCTGTATGTGACTCTGACAGATCCCTTCACTTATACCAGCCTCGCATGTATTTGTCTCCGGCTGCTCCCCTCACCTGTGTCTGCCTCTCCTGACTATGAATCTGACTCCTCCCCTCACCTGTGCATGAGTCAGTCTCCTCCCCTCACCTGCATGAGTGTGACTCCTCTCCCCCTGTATCTCTCACCTGTATGTTACTCTGATCCCCTCACCTGTACCAGCCTTGCATGTTTTTGCCTCCAACTGCTCCCTTCACCTGTGTCTGCCTCACCTGTGTCTAACTGTTCCCTCACCTGCACAGGAGTCTGACTCCTCCCCTCACCTGTATGTTCCTCTGATCCTCTCACCTGTGTCTGCCTCTCCTGCACATGAGTCTGACTCCTCCCCTCACCTGTATGTTCCTCCGATCCCCTCACCTGTGTCTGCCTCACCTGCATCTGACTGTTCCCTCACCTGTGCAGGAGTCTGACTCCTCCCCTCACCTGTATGTTCCTCCGATCCTCTCACCTGTGTCTGCCTCTCCTGCACATGAGTCTGACTCCTCCCCTCACCTGTATGTTCCTCCGATCCTCTCACCTGTGTCTGCCTCACCTGCATCTGACTGTTCCCTCACCTGTGCAGGAGTCTGACTCCTCCCCTCACCTGTATGTTCCTCCGATCCTCTCACCTGTGTCTGCCTCTCCTGCACATGAGTCTGACTGTTCCCTCACCTCTCCCTTTCTCACTTGCATGGGACTCTCAGGGTTTTTCTTTTGCTCGAAGGGCCTGGAACGTGTCAGTTTTCTTATTTTCCTGTTCTCTGCTGTTCAGTGTCACTTTCTTTCCCTCCAGTCTTGTGTTTTCTTCCTCCCCCCCTCTGGATTATCTCGGCTATTCTTTCATGGCTCTGACAAGCTGAGGTCAGGAGAGGTACCAGTGTCGCATTCCTAATGGCCCTGTGATCCCCACTTCAGCTTTGAAGGATAACATTCACAGTTGGGTGATGCAGCTCCCACCGTGACTTTCTGTTGTCCACCTGACTATAGCTTAATGAATATGCTTAAGAAGAGGCCTCGTTTCATCTGTCCAGTGAAACCAAAAGCCCTATGTATTTATTTAAGATAAGAAGCTGTAAAATTCAGGAGACTCATAGATGATTATTGTACCACTGGGGAGGAAATACTCTCAGGGAAAGTTTCCAGGTGGCTGAGGGGGATTAAGCTACTGTAGTGTTCAACTCTTGGAAAACAGAGATTCTCAGAACTGGAGAAATCACAATGAATGTTTCCCGTCTTTCTTGCATGTGGGGTCTGTGAGAAATCTAGGGGTGAAGTGGAGAAGACATTTGATCTAGAAACTCAAATCTCACAGATTGTCTGCCACTGGTGAAGAAACTTACCGGCCAATATACAGCCACAGTGATCAGCGTTTTAAACGCCAGCTGCCATGGCTAAATAATAACTGGATATTTGGTTCCAGTATCTGGACAGTGGCCAGCACGGAATATGTAAAACTCTGCAGTCAGCACTGACATTCATATGCATAGCCAGCTGGACATCCATTTAGGCCAGTTTCACCCTTTACAGCTTAAGAAAGGACACAACTATGGGGGGTTGAAGCATTTTAGTTGGTTAGCAGATCTGCTAATTAGTTAAAAAGTACTAGGCCCAATAGTCAGTGGCACTAACCGGTTAGAACCACTGAATATTAGCACAGACTGCATAAAAACCATCTGGTTAGAAGCGGGATAGTCTGTAGGCATACTGATATTCAGCTGCTTAACCTGTGAGAGTCAGGTCAGCTGACTAGCTTTTTGCTATCCAGTTAGCGGCTGAATATTACCACTAAGCAGACAGTGACGCTGCTGTCTGGCGAACCCGCATATTCGCTGATGGAAACGGGATAAATTCTGCTGCTGAATATTCAGGTTTCCTTAAAGTGGCAGTGCCTCGGTGCTATCAGTATTTATTTATTTTATTTATTTACATTCTCTTATATACCGCACTATTCTGCATCAGTGTGGTTTACATTGAACAAACTGAAATTACATTGAACAGGGCATTATAACTTGGAGATAACTATTTTACAGGGAACATGGGCTATGGAGGGTTAAGTGGCTTGCCCAAGACCACAAGGAGCACCTGTGGGACTAGAAACCCCAGTCCTTCCGGCCCAAGGTTGCTGTCCTCTAGTGGGATTTGAACCCCCGACCTTCTGGCCTGAAGTACCTTGCCCCAACCACTAGGCCACTCCTCCACTCCTAGCCTGACCATCGCCCCCTGTATGTTTTCACTGATCTCCATGAGGAGAAGCGGCGGTTTGGCGGTAAAGGTGAGCGGTGAAATGCCATAAGAATTCGCCCCTTCCTTTCTGAGGACACTACTAAAATGATTGTCCGCTCCTTGATCACCTCCTGTCTTGATTACTGCAGTATTCTCCTTGCTGGCCTACATTCTGCTGCTCGACTAATTTTCCGTCAGCATCGCTTTTCTCATATCACTCCTCTTCTCAAGTCCCTTCATTGGCTTCCCATCCGCTTCCGGATCCCATTGAAACTCCTCCTCTTGACCTATAAATGCATTCACTCTTCAACCCCCACTACCCTCTTGCGTTCTTCGCTCTTCGAACAGCCTTCGTCTATCTATGCCCTCCACCCGTACTGCTAATTCTAGACTTCGCTCCTTTCACCTGGCTGCACCCTTTGCCTGGAACAATCTACCTCTGTCTGTGCGCAGTGCTCCCTCTGGACCTCTTCAAGTCCAGATTGAAAGCCCATCTCTTCTCTATTGCTTTCTGTTCTTCATTCTTGTTTTTGCTCTTCTTGTTTATTGTAGACTTTGTCTTACTTGATTGTATTTGTATTTTGTGATCTTCTTCACTAGATTGTGAGCTCTGATGAGCAGGGACTGTCTTTTCTTCATGTATGTACAGCGCTTCATACGTTTGAAGCGCTTTATAAATGTTAAATAGATAGAATAAATAAGAAGGTGGATGCTTGCTGAGTTCTTGAATGCGGGGGGAGTATTTTTAACTACTGAATATTATTTAAATCCCATTGTTACATCTGTGTTTATAGGACTACACGACACCATGCAATGGTGAGAAGTCCTTTCCCTAAAAAGCGAATCATCTAAAGTGACTTGTCCAAACTCACAAGGAGCTTGAGTGCAATTTGAACCCCGATTTCCCTCATTCTCAGTCTACTGTATCCTGAGGACTGTGCTGAGATTAAAAACCACTGTTCTAAACCGTTAAGTCACACTAGGTCTTAGGGTTTAAACAGCACTTTATAATGTTGGGCACAGCCAGAACAATTTTGGTTAGCTTTTGGTTTTTTTTCCAAAATGTTTTCCAGTTTTGGGGTATTTTTTCAATGTGTTTCTTGTATTCATTTTAATAGAAATAGTTTAATATTTGCTAGAGCATTTGAACACACACAAATCTACTTAATGTTAAACTGATTTAATGTGCACAAACTTACAAATCTTAATGCACTAAAGGACCCTAACACTCACTAACAAACACACATCTCTAGCAGTTTACTGTCTTAATCTGGCAGTGAGCATAAATATTGTGGCTCTCAGCACGAATTCAGCAAGAGAATTGTTGGGTCTGAGGTCATAAACATGTGGAGGCAGATTCCATAACATGCGCGTCTGGCCCGTGGACACGTCTAAATTGAAAATGGGCACCGTTTGAACCTAATTCCGCATCTGCAGGTCCAGATGTGCCCGTGCGTCCGGAATTGGGGAGGTAGACATGTTTAGCATGGCACAGTTAAAGTGCTATGCAGCCGAATATTATCGGACACGGTTAAGCATTTTGGACATCCTCGTGCCCACTGTATTCTGAAAAGTTGCACATTTTTGATCCTGCCCCTCTCCGCAATGTGCCCGTGGATGACACACCTCCTCAGTAAAATGTGCATCACCTAAGCTGCTGCTGATGCAAGCTAGACATAAATACCAATGAGAAATGACTGCTACGGGGAGTGTGCAGTTCTGCTTTCGGAGACCTGCTGTTCTTGGTATTGCAGGAGCTTTCTTTGTTCACCGATAGTGAGAGGCTTTCTTGGATGGGGCTGCCCCAGCTGTGACATCATCTGTGCCCCAGGATGCTATTAAAACACATGACCAAAGGGCTTCAGGACCACTTTGGGACCTGGGGGCACCATCTAGCTACAGGAGATGCCCCATGGTGGGGGGAAGAGGAAAATCAAGCCGATGAGGAAGAAGTTAAATGTGGCGTTATCATCTACGCCTAAAGTGTTATCAGGACCCATGGATCTACATGTGCGTGTTTTGCCAGAAAGTAAGGCAAAATTGGAGGCAAATTCATCAGACTCTCCCTCGATCCCATGTGGGGCCACTCTGAGCCCTATAGCTCGAACTCCTCCTCCTAATCCTGGCCCATTGCCGGCGATAATAGATGGGTGCCTTGAGGCGCCTTTAATAGGCCCTAGTCTGGTTAGGGTACAGACCTCAGGCTCCTTTTGGAGGTTCTTCGGAGAACTTAAGGGTCGTTAAGCATCCTGTTATTTCTTCTACATCTGCTGACGTCATTATTGCTTAGATTACATTGTTGGACATCTAGAGGGAAGTATCTAAAACTAATTTGTTGCTACAGGGGTTTATGGATCAAGCCATAACTTTTTCAGAGCAGGCTGTTTGTAAGAGTCAGGTTGTAGATGAGAAATTTGCCTTGACTACCTAGCGAATGGACAGACTTGAGGGGCAAGTTGATTCTCTTTAGTCTGCTGGGACGCTGGGTTTAAAAGATTCCTATGTATTATGTAAGCATATAGAAATGTTGGAAAATGCTTTTTGTGTGAAAAACCTCAGATCACTAAATTTTCCTTTAACCCGTTTATTATCTCCTTTAATTTTATTTTATAAATATTGTAAGGATGTGCTTTTGTTTTCGGAGCCTGAGAAGAATGTGGTTTCCCATTTGTATTATCTTCCTGTTCGCTGCAGGGCTTCGAGTGATGGGGGGGGGGGGGGGGGGCACAAGTAGAGGAGACATCAGAACTTGATTTGACTAACTTCTTGGAAACTGATGATGTGATTACCTCACGTGCTACCTTGGTGGTCACTCTGATTTAGGAGGTGGACAGAATTATTTTCTTGAAAACTTACTTCCGCCAAAGGGAAGTTCCCTTTTGCGGTCAAAAGATTACCATCTTTCCAGATGTATCTCGCTATACTCAGCAGAGGAGAAAGTCCTTCCTGCAGCTGAAACCTAGCGTTCTGGCTGCGGGAGGAGGGTACTTTCTTCCTCCATTTTCGTTGTAAACGTCTGACTTCATTTGAAGGCATTAAATATATTTACACTGACCCATTACAACTGCTGTATTGTCTGTCTTGACTAGATTGTAAGCTCTGCTGAGCAGGGACCATCTTTTACGTGTGTCTGTGCAGCACTGCAAATGCCTTGTAGCGCTATATATATAGTGCCATCAAGTCAGTGTAGACTCATGGCGACCCTCTGGATAGTTGTCATCAATTGTGTTCGGTCTTGAGTCAGGCGGCTCATTGTTGACAGACTGGTACCCGTAGCTTCTGTTATTGTATCGATCCATCTCATTGCTGGCCTTCCTCTTTTGCGTTGACCTTCTATCTTGCCAAGCATGATGTCTTTCTCTAATGATCTCTCTCTTCACATGATGTGTCCAAAGTATGAAAGTCAAAGTCTTTTCATCTGAGCTTCTAAGGAAAGCTTAGGTTTGATCTCCTCTAGTACCGACTGGTTTGTTCTTCGGGCAGTCTATAGTATACACAATATTCACCGCCAGCACCATAATTCAAAGGTATCAGTTTTCTTCCTGTCTATCTTTTTCATGTTCCAGCTTTCACATTCATATGATGTCATGGACAATACCATGGCTTGAACAAGTCGAATCTTTGTATGGAGAGAAACATCTCTGCTCTTGAGAATCTTGTCTAGATCCTTCATAGCCATTCTGCCAAGAGCAATGCGTCGTCTTATTTCTTGACTGCTTGTTGTTTCTTTATTGATAATAGATCCAAGTAGGTTAAAGTTATCAACTATTTGAATTTCTTCTCCTTCAATGATGAACTTATTCATTTTGCCAGTTATCAGGATCTTTGTCTTCTTAACATTAAGGTGCAGACCCATTTTAGGACTATATTCCTTGATCTTGAGAAGCAAATGTTTCAAATTGTCTTCACTTTTGTAATAAACAATAACCTGGCAGAGCCTTGTAAGTATGGTAACAGCTTCATCTGATTGCTGTAATAACTCAATGGGAATGCCATCAATGCCCGGTGCTTTGTTCTTTGATAAGGCTTTCAATGCTGCTTCTTTCATCACCAGTGGTTCCTGATCATAAGATATAGGTTGAAACGGCTGTTGGTCCACAAATGGCTGTTGATCAGTAGTAGTAGTAGTTTGGGCTTCTGGCTATGGCATCTGATTCCCACATTTCCGGGTGCTGGCATTCCTCACGGCAGCTACACCTGGCCCATCGTGGCGTATGTCGGTCTGTGTACATCTGCTATCTGTGGGGCAACCCTGTCTGCATTCCCACAGTCTGCTTTGTAGCACTTCTCCCCTGGTCAGGCCTGTGTGGGCATGGGAGGGGGGATCCCGGTGCCATCATACCCAGGTTACCAACCTCCAGATATATCACCACTATCACAGATCCTGGACTGGAGAAGGATGTAGGCCTCATGGCACAATCTGGGGGATGTTGTCACAACATCAGTCATGTCTCAAAGTGCCTGGCACAGCTAATGTATGGCTGCCCTATCACACTGGCACCTGGTGACACTGCGGTCATCTATATGGTCCAGGTATCGGCCAGCCATCCATGGCCTCCCTGAATTGCAGATCAGCACACCAGTTCCTCCTGTGCTGCCCCCAAGCCACACACATTCTCACTTGCAGTCACAAAGACGTCATTCTGCCAAACTGAACCTATAACTAACAGCTGCTATACTATAATGGCATGACATCCCAGGACTACACATATGATCTCCCTTTCTCACTGCAACATAATTTGTTTTCAGGCTCACACACTATTCTTACATCAACAGTCCCAGTTTGCAGAACACAGGATTTGTTAGGATCCCCTGGATTAGCTTTTAGCACAAACAGCACATTTCAGCATAACCTGACTAAACACTATTCTTAATATTTCTGTGAGGGTGTTTATTGATGTTTCTTTACCTTACAACATTCCCTCTCCTCTGCTTTCTGTTCTTTGTAATTGCATCTTATGTTTTTTGAACATGCAGTCACACCAGTTCAACACATACTTGTCACAACCATTCTTCAATATGGAATGGATTGCAGATCACAGCAGAATTTATTTATTTAACACATTTTCTATACCACCTTTATCCAAAGTAGTTTACATCAAACAATATAACAATCACAGAGGAATTGTTTTACATTAAACAAGGGAATAGAACTTGGAGATAAATATGGGATTAACTAAATGAGGGGAATGAACTATGTTCATGCAGAGGTCTTCATCTTACAGGGGAGGAAACAATTGGTTTAACTGGGCTGCCAATCTGGTTGGTGAGTTACAGTTCAGTTTATGTTTTGTCATCGGGTCCATAATGTTCTCTGAAGAGAAGTGATTTTAGTTGTTTTTTTTTCTAAGTCCTAGCCTTATTCCACGTTTCAGCAGGAATAATGGGGGCATTCGCTGGGATATGACCCTTTCCGGAATATGCTATGCACGTCTCTGCGGCTGACCACACCCCCGTTCCACCCCTTCTGAACATGTTCTGAGATTCTGTGTTAGAGAGATAAATGTCTGCAGGACTATGTGCCAGAATACGCTCGTAGACATTTTTGGCAGATAAACGTCCCTGGCGCACGTACAAACCCTTATTTAGTTTCTGGAATGACCTCCATTGTGCATTTCTCATGGGGACCTTTTCTTCCTTCTGCTTTGGTACTTTGGAAAGGAGTAAGCATTGAATAAACAAATAAATACTTGCATACTGCCTTTTTTGACGTGCTTAACAAATAACGTTCTGAATTTTAAGACACTTTGGATACAGGAACAAAAGACTGGTGCCTTTAGGAAGAATACAATAGCTTTCAGCAGAGCAAGTCTGAGGTATCCTGCCGTCCTTGTACCTCTCCAGAATGGCTGCATTGGGAGGCGGAGAGAACCTGCATAGGGCAGTCAGGCTGAAACTCTTAGGTCAATGTCATTACATAAAGCAGCCCACTTAAATGTATAGAAATAAAGATTCATTTTTTAAGTGCCGTCAAGTCCATGCTGACTCCTGGTGACCTAGTAGCCCCTGGGTTTTCTTGGCAAGGTATGACTGGAAGTAGATTACCAGGCTTTTTCTTCCAAGGCAATGGAGGGTAAAGTGACTTGCTCAAGGTCACGAGGAATGCCAGTAGGAGTCAAACCCTGATCTTTTGGGTACGAGGCTGTTGCTCTAACCACTAGGCTACTCCTCCACTCCAAAAATTAATAAATATATTAAAAGAAACCCCAAAAGAATAGAAAGTGACTAGATTTTGGGAGTTGTAATCCTCTATGTCGACAAATACACATATATTTGCTGCTGTCCTTATATGTATTTTATAAAGGGTTCAGATTCAACAAAGCTTTTTGTAAAATACTCAGGGGGCTGTGAATGTCCTGATTTGGATACCCCGATTATTACCTCAATGTTCTGTGCAAATTGTGGCTTTACAGGAACCAGCACACGTTTATCGTCATATTTATTAACACTTTCAAAAAAATCTAAAACATTGGTAGGGCAATACTTCTTTCTGCTAAATCAGTTTTGGTCTGACCCATTAAGCCAATATCTACCCATATGGCCAGTAATTTTGCTTTTCAGAATAGCTTCTGCTATTTTGCCCAACACTGATATTAGACTCTGTGGTCTGTAATTTACTACATCACTCTGTAGCCCTTTTTAAAAATTAGTGTTACGCTGGCCGCTCTTCAATCCTCAAGTACCAGAGCTGATTTTAAAGATATGTTATAGATTGCTAGTAATAGGTCCAGAGCTTTATTTTGAGTTCTTTCAGAACTCTGGGTTGTATACCATCCAGTCCAGGTGATTTGTCACTCTTTAGGTCTGCCAGTTTTCTCTATTACATCTTTCATCGATATTTGCTTCATTTCCTCTGAATCATCACTATTAAAAAATATCTCCAGGAGAGTATCTCCCTGATGTCATCCTTAGTAAAGACTGAAGCAAGGAAATTCATTTAGGGGGTCATTTACTAACAGCATACACTAATGCTGTTGTTATATGTTATTTACTGTAGCATCCATTTAATGCAACACAAAATTGAATGCAATGGGTCCTGCGGTAAATAATGCACTTGGGAAGTGGCATTTTAGAAGACGTCTAGGATGAATCTGGGACATTCAGAGCAGAGTGTCAAAAAATCCGTGAGAGTGGCAGCAGTGAATGGAAGCATGTATAAGTGCCTTCTGAAACCTCTCCATCTCCATCCCAAAACATAAACATCCCAGTAACCGGTTCTGGAAATGGGCACTGTGCACATAGCAAGGCCAGGTACATTTTAGAAATGTAGTTGTCTCCGTATTGCACACCCGCAGATCCGGGTACTTGAACATCCTGGCTGCGATGATTCAGAAGGGAGGCTTCTATGTTATGAGACCAACACGTTCTGGCCGGTCTTTTCAGATGCTGAGACGTGCAGCCTGTAATATGCTTGGAGAAAGTATTAACATGCAGGTTTCTTTGGCTTGGAAATATTAACTGTGGTGATGAAAGCACATTTTGTTCTTCCCCTCTGGATGTGTTGCAGCCATGAAACAAGCACTTTTTTGCACCTTTTTCATGGTCAGGAGCAGGTCTAGGCATGGACACCTCAGCCACCAGGCCAGACATGCTTGTGTTGATTTGAAATTGCATTGCATTTGGCAAGGGTTTTGACCATAATTATAAGCCCTTACTACAACAGATACAGTGAGATGTTGCAAAGTGGGAGGGACTATATGCATCATGGCTAGGTAGGGTGGCTGTAGTGAATATGAATATCCTTCCTAGAATGTTATTCTTGTTTACATCACTTCTGTGGCAGGTCCCATGGGCTTTTTTACAACAGTTGTTGGCCAAAATTATGCAATACATTTGTAAAAGTAAGCCCTCTAGGGTGGCGAGAATGGTAATGTTTCATAAAAGGAAGGAAGGGGGGATGGAGGTACTGTGTTTACAAGTGTATTATCAGGGGGCCCAGATTAGAGCTTTATTTGATAGACCTGGGAAGGGTGAGGAGAAACAATGAGTTAATTTGGAGTGGGAAGTGTTGGGAGGTGATTCTTTGGAGGGGGAAATATGGAATCTAGGGGGTGGGCAGAAAAGTGATGGAGGAGAGAATCCAATATTGCATGAAAATTTGGGGAAACCCCTGGGGGGAGGGGGAGATATTTGGTCATTTAGTGGTCCAACCAACCAGCTTTCTGCTTTGAATATATCTGAAAAAGCTCCTTCTTCTTTTTAAGGACTTTTTGCCTGTATGACAAGCGTATTTTCAAAACCTTTTTTGACCTGCTTTATTAATGCCTTTAACTATCCTGCCAGTGTTTTGGTCTTCTGTTGACTTTTTCAAACGTGTAGAATACATTTTGAGGAATGTTTACTAAAGGTTAACATGTGTTCACTAATGTGAACAGATGTTCAGTACCCCCACTGCCCTTTTATTTCTATGGACATAGTGTGCCATTAACGAATCTGGCACCCCAGCCACAGCTGTAACTCACTCTTTCTCAGCTTCTTGGAAGCCTAGTGACAATATCAGCACCCTTTCTGTACTTGCGCCCTCTTCAACTGTACCGTTCACACAGCCCTTGGTATCGCCCTAGCAGTACTTAAAATGCATTAATGTTTGTTAATGTGTGTTAACCTTTACTAAACATGCCACTTGGTCTGGGCTTCTACTTTTAAACTTAGCAGCACTTTTTAGTTTCCTCATTTTTTCATAGTGTCTATTGAGATTGGTTGTAGGTGGATATATGTTATGATGCTGATTTATTTTTAGTGTATTGTTGTTCATTTTTTTATTTTTATGCTTTATTGTAAATTTTGTAAGTTGTATTGTGCTTAAGTCTTGGTTTTTCTAATTTCGTTATGTGATTGGTTTGTTAGTTTGTTTTGGGTGTGTTTCACTATTAGATGGACTGTAAACCCAATAGAGGAAATCACTGAGCATGGGTGGGGAGTACAAATATCTTGGACAGCAACCTCGTTAGCTTTGGTGGCTGTTTGGATTATTGCTGGTAAGACATAGATTTGGATTTCATTTTTGCCTTTCCAAATTCAAGCTCAAGGTAGGTTCCATCCAGGTACAGTGGGTATTTCCCTGGAAGGCTTACCATCGAAGTCTGAATTTGAGGCAACAGAGAGTGAAGTTGACTTGCCCAAGGTCACAAGGAGCATCAGTGCACCAGAGAAGTGGTATTTTATACTGCTTCCCCTTGTTCTACTTGTCCACTTTATCTTTCACCAGCGTCACTATACTCATGTAACCCCCTCTTCTCAAGTCACTTCACTGGCTCTCTAGCCATTTCCACATCTAGTTTAAACTTCTCCTACTTACCTACAGTTGCATTCATTCTGCGGCTCCTCACTGCCTTTCCTCTCTTATCTCACTCTACAGCTCTCCTCGGCAACTCCTTTTTTCTCTGGGAACAAGCAGGAATCAGTCCTCACATACAGGTGGCATCTATGCCGATGGAGCCTGCACGGAAGCATCTCCCCAGCTTTCAAAGAAAGCCTTTGGGAGATGCACCACACATGTGTGGTCCCCTTCCCGCCCAAGGGTTCCATCTTGACTCAGTCTCCTTTTTTCTGTGAAGCTCATCGGACATCTGTCCCATTTCTCTGGAAAAAGTGTCTCTTTTTTGCCTAAAACTTTTCCCTCAAGCCAGCCTGCCTTGGCATTGCTCCTTGGGTTAGTTTCCTTGTTTTTTCTCAAGGTGTCCCTCCACCGGCCCTTTGCGCTCTTTTTAGGGCCAGTAGGCCTTGGACCCTCACATGGTTTCAAGGACCCGTTTTCCCATGGCTTCCAGTGGCTTCAAAAAATATGATCGTTGAAGTAAGATGATGTCCCTCACTGACCCACATGACTGCTGCCTCCATCGCCTTGGGCTGGACCACGACAATTCAGGCTGCGACTTTTGCAAGTCCATATTTGCAAAGGCTCTCAAGAGCTGCCAGCTTCAGCAGAAGTTGTTCCATAGATCTGACTCTGCACCGGAGTCCCCAATGATACCATGCTCTAGGAAGCCCTCTGGTACCTTGGTGCCCAGCGATGCCCAGGCTGCCTCGGAGTTCCGTGGCCATGGCTTCTCTGAGAGGAACTCCCCGGAGGTAGAACACAAGAAGAACAGGAAGCTCTCAAAGACTGCCTTGGAGGATATTTCTGGAAAAGTGGGTAAATCCCACACCAAGCCCTGTAGTCCCCGGCATGAGTCCAAGGGGTCGGAGTGGGAGCGGCCTCACAAGCTGCCCCGGAAGGTATTATCAGCATCGGGGGACTGGCCTTGGACTCCTGAGGCTATCCTGTTTGAGGACTCCCTCTCAACGGAACTGATGCTGGGCCCAAAGCCATCGGTACCCGCATTAAAGGCTGCAGAGACAAGGCATGGAGACCAGAATGGTGTACAGTATCGCTGCCCTTCTGGCACAGTAGCAGGCACTGATGTCTGGTTCCTCCGGTTCATCTGTCCCGACGACCGGACCATAGACCTCGAGGGCTTCCCTGGTTGTCGAGCCAATCCTCGAGCACCACCCACCTCAAGAGACCCATCAGCATTGGACAAGGTCCCGGTCCCATTCCTCGGGACACCAGTCATCTCTGGCGAGTGCACGTGGCTCGGACCGCAGGTCCCCTGGGAGATGTGGGCCTTCGGGCTTGGGCCCGACCACGGGAGCCACAGAGCCTTGGATTTTTCCTCTGACTTCGTCAGACTGGGAGACTGAAGGCGAGGAGTCCCTGGACACCCGGTGACACCGAGATGTGCCCTTGGACCCATCTCCACTGATGTCCTAGTGCCGTTCTCTGCCTGAGGATGTTGCCTTCCTTGATTTTGTGAGGGATATGGCAAAGGTGCTCGTGTTCAAGACTGAGGTGGAGGAGGACCCCTACACGGAGTAACTTGAGATCCTCCAGTACTAATCCTCTCTGAAGGAGGACCTCACGGTGCCCGTTCCTCTGATTCTCAAGCACCTCCTCCTCCGTATGTGGGAAACACCAGGATCAGTGCAGATTGTGAGCAGATGGCTCGACTCCATGTACCGAGTCCACCGAAGCCCATAGTTCCAAAAATCCCAGCTCTCTCATAATTCTATGGTCGTCGAGTTGGCCACACAGGGACTCAAGAACCTAAAGATTCATTCATCGGTGCCCCCGGGTAGGAAGGCCTGGACCTTGGATGCCCTTGGCTAAAAATGCTACCAGGGCTCGATACTGGTTTGCCGAGTCCAGTCCTACCAGTTGTACATCAGCATGAACCTAAAAGGAGCTGGTGAAGGAGTTTGCCGTCTTCTCTGCTGGCCTCAATGTGGAACCTCTTCAGCGGTTCAAGTCTCTGGCCTCGGCAGTCAAGGAGTGCTCAAAGTTTCTGTCTTGAGCAGCATACAATGGCTTTGAATCCTCAGCCATAGTGGCCGCCATGGGCTTCAGGGCCTGACGCCACACATGGCTGCAGTGGTCTGACCTTGAGCAGTGGTTCCAGGACAAACTCATCGATGTCCCTTGCACTGGAGAGAACCTCTTTGGAAAATCCATGTCAGACAAGGCTGCTGAGATAGAGACTGAGTTCCTGACCAGGACCAGACTCTCAAAGAAGAACTTGGTGCACCCCCGTAAGAAGGCCCTGGGGAAGAAGCCTTTCTTCCCAAGAAAGAAGGGGGTGTTCGGTAATGTCTCTGTAAACTGCCCCTGAACTCTGGAAGGGGCGGTATAGAAAAATGTAATAAATAAATAAATACCAGGCCTTCTCTGTCCTGCAGCAGGGGGCAACAGTCTAAGGGGCAAGGGCACGGCCCCCGTAAGCCTAAGACCCAGGCACTGACCCTGGCACAGCCTGGAGGGAGTTTTTGACTCCTGGCGTATGGCCTCTTCTCCCCCAGGAGGCCCTCAGCAGCCCACAGGGGGGCATCTGACCCTGTTTGCCCACAGGTGGTCCATCATCACCTCCAATTCTTGGATGCTGCAAGTAGTCAAGGAGGAATATCTCCTTCACCTGCAACAGACGCCACCCCTGTTATTCCAAGGAGAACCTATAAGGCCTCTCCTTTACCAGACTCTGCTCCTCACTGAGCTCACAGTCCTCCTCACGGACAAGGCAGTAGAGCCACTGCCCAAACATCTCTGGGGCAAAGGCTTCTACTCCAGATATTTCCTCATTCTCAAGAAAACAGTGTGTCTCAGTCCCATCCTGGATCTACGAGACTTGAACAAATTTCTGGTAAGGGAGAATTCAAGGTGCTCTCTCTTGGAACACTGCTGCCTTACCTCCAGCAGGGAGCAAGACTATGCTGCTTAGACCTGAAGGATGCTTATACACACATCCTGATCCATCCCTATCACCAACAATACCTCTGGTTCATGGTAGGAGAAGGTCACTACCAGTACAGGGTGCTACTCTTCAGGCTGATGTTATCATCAAGGGTCTTCACCAAGTGCCTAGCGGAGGTCACAGCCCACCACCTCCTCCAAGGGGCCTTCATCTTTCCCTACCTGGACTACTGGCTTATAAAGGGAGACACAGCTGCAGAGGTTCACCATGCCACCGAACACAACATCCATGTCTGCAGGGTTCGTCATCAAGTACTCCAAATCCCTCCTCTCTCCGGTGCAGTGCCTGGAGTTTATAGGGGCTCAGATGGACACCCTGCAGGCCCAGGTCTTCCTCCCTCTGGAGAGGACAGAGCGCCTCAGGATGCTAGCTGCAGAAGTGCAACACCGCCGGTCGGTGCCCACTCACCTTCTCCTCTGCCTGCTGGGCTACATGGCCTCCACGGTCCACGTGACCCCGTGCACCTTGCTGCATATGAGGGTGGCTCTTTGGTGCCTCCGCTCCCAGTGGACACGAGACAGGGTAAAGGTGAACCACCAACTGGTGGACCTCCTCGACTGGTAGCAGATCCCCCATCACCTTAAGGCCAGGATGCCCTTCCAGGCACCCACCCCCATAAGAACTTAAGAACATAAGAAATGCCATACTGGGTCAGACCCAGGTCCTTATTATGGACGCCTCTCTTTGAGGATGGGGAGCTCATTGCGAGGACCTCTTCACCCAAGGCACGTGGTTCCAGATGGAGTGCCAGTTGCAGATCAACCTCCTGGAGCTCCAGGTGATATTTTGGGCCCTCCAAGCCTTTTGCTACTGGTTGCAGCACCAGTCGGTGCTGATCCAGATGGACAATCAAGTCGCAATGTTCTGTGTCAACAAACAAAGAGGCACGGGGGTCATAAGCCCTCTGCCAGGAGCGGTAGCCCTCTCCTCATATGCCACATGTTATGGGATGCTCCTGCAGGTGGTGTACCTCCTGGGCCTGGACAACGCCCTGATGGACAGGTTGAGCAGAGTCCTCCAGCTGCACGGGTGATGCCTGCTCCCCAGAGTGGCTTTTCAGCTTGTCTGACTCTGGGGCATCCCCCTAGTGAACCTGTTCACCAACCCAGACAACACGCTGTTGCCCTGCTTCTGCTCCCCCCAGCCGCACCTGTCCCGGGTGGTGGCAGATGTGTTCCTCATCCCATGGACAGAAGACCTCCGTTACGCCTTCCCGCAGACACCGCTGGTCACCAAGACCCTCTTCAAGGTCCAGCGCGACAGGGCATCACTGATTCTGGTAGCCCCCCAGTGGCCCAGGCAACCTTGGTTCCTGTTGCTTCTCTGTCTGTCGGCAGCACCTCCAATTCCCCTGGGCTGTGCCCCAGGACTACTTTCAGAGGAGGAGGGCTCTCTCTTGCACCCAAACCTGGGGTCCCTGTCGCTCATGGCTTGGCTGCTAAAAGGGTAGCTCTAGCTCCCTTCAATCTCCCACATGACGTGGAGGAGGTCCTTAAAGCCTCCCGCAAGGCCTCCATGAGAAGCGCGTACATTTTCAATTTTGGGTGTGGTGTGCCGAGAGGCCGTTCTCCTTCTTGCTCCAGCTGGTACTCCAATATCAACTCCACCTGTCCCAGGTGAGACTGAAGTCCAACTCATTCAGAGCGCACCTGAGCGCTATTGTGGCGGACCACCACGATGTTGAGGGTAAGCTCCTCTCAATTGAGCCCCTTATCTCTCATTTTCTGTGGGGCCTTATGTTGTTCAAGCCCCCCCATTCATCCATCAGCGTTGGAGTGGTATCTTAATGTGGTGCTCTCAAAGCTCACTGTTCTGCCGTTTGAGCCCCTGGCTACTTGTCACTTGTGGTACCTCTCCTGGAAGGTTGTCTTTCTCATGCCATCGGCTCTCAGTGTCAGTGAGCTCCAGGCTCTGATGGCAGAGCCACCCTACACAAGATTCTACAAGAACAGGGTGGTGCTCAGCACACATCCCAAGTTTCTGCCAAAAGTGGTGTCCCCCTTCGACCTCAATCAGGAGGTGCTGCTCCCCACCTTCTTCCTGAAGCCTCACACCAGCAAGGCGGAGACCATTCTCCATACTCTGGATTGTAAGAGGGCTCTGTCCTTCTATCTTCAACAGACTCAGGGCTACCACAAAGGGCCTAAGCTCTTTGTCTCCTATGACCCCAGTCGACAGGGGCTTCCAGTAACCAAGTGAACTCTGTCCACTTGGGTGGAAGACTGCATTGCCCTCGCTTACGGGTAGGCTGGGATCTCACTAGACCACCTGGTCATGGTGCACCACGTCAGAGCCATGGTTACCTCTGTAGCAAATCTGTGTTCCATACCTGTGATGGAAATCTGCCAGGCCACCTCCTGGTTTTGTCCATACCTTTGCAGCTCACTACTGCCTGGAGAGGAGTCCCGATGGGACAGCGCCTTTGGCCAGGCTGTGCTCCGTAATCTCTTCGGGGTGTAGGCAACTTCTACCCTCCGACCCTTCTGTGTTCAGGCTACCAGAGTGCTGGTACTCCCTGGACTCTTGGGTCTTGCGAGAGTCTCTCATTTGGGACTCAACCGCTACAGCTCACAGTTCATCCGTGGCGTTTATACAGGTTCTCGGTAGCCTGTAGCTGGGGAGTCCCATATGTGAGGACTGACTTCCTGCTTGTTCCCGGAGAAAGTATAGTTACTCCCCTTTAACAGGTGTTCTCCAGGAACAACAGGAATCTCCTTATAACTCTCCCTCCTCCCCTTGGAGTTGCTTCTTTACCGTATTTTATTTTTACCGTCTTAGCTATGTCATTAGACTGAGGCAAGATGGCATCCTTGAGCAGAAAGGGGACACACATGCATGGTGCATCTCCCAAAGGCTTTCTTCGAAAGTTGTGGAGGTGCTTCCATGTAGGCTCCATTGGTGCCGACGTCCCCTGTATGTGAGGACTGATTTCCTGCTGTCCCCAGAGAACACCTGTTACAGGTGAGTAACTACGCTATCTGCACCATTCTTTGCCACTGCCAACTCCAAACTTTGTCCTTTCCACTTTGCTGCTCGATACACTTGGAACAAATTACTTGAGTCTGTGCGTTGGGCTCCTTTTCTGGCCCTATTCAAGTCCAGGCTGAAGACCCCACTGTTTGAGGCTGCTTTTGGATCCTGATGCTCCTCATTCTCTTGTCCACTACTTAAGTGAATCTTGCCTTACTCTAGTCCCCAGTGTAGCGATGTTTTTTCATCTTGATTAGATTGTAAGCTCTGATGAGCAGGAGCTGTGTCTTACATCTATATTTACAGCATTACGTATGCCTTGTAGCGCTATACAAATGATTAGTACTAGTTTATGGGAGAAGGGTTAAGGATGGGATTTGTAAAGACAAAAAAAGATGATGAGAACGTCTGGAGTATCCCAATAGTGAAGGTGGTGGAGATCACAGATTGGGGACAGATCTAGTAGCAAAAACAGGATTGAGAGGGTGAAGAAACTGGTGTTTAAGTGTGGAAATGTATATGCTTATTTAGCCAAAGTGGTAAGGAACCAGAAAGGAAGGCAGTTTGGGGGGGGGGGGGAATATTCAGTGGTGGCAGCGGCTAGCAGGAAACTACCTGGGCAATGGCGATATTCACCTGCTGCCTGGTTAGCTTTTGCGGTGAAAGGAAAGCCGGTCTTTGCTGCGTCTTACTCTCATCACCTTGCCATAAGCCCCTGGAACGTCTCTAGATGTTAACTTGATAGCATCAGCGTGCGCAGTAGTAGCGCCCGTAGATATTCACTGGCGCGAACCGTGGTAGTGCCGCTGAATATCCCAGATAGAGGCATTAACGGGGTTAGGTCTGCTAACTGTGCTAATCCCGGCCGGGCCCAAAACTCTCGGGATCCAAAATTCTGACTAAACATTCCTATCAAATGGTATATAATACATGACCATAGCAGAAGGAAAATCACTATTAGAACATATTGAATAAGACGGGTACAATTTTCCTGAAATATGCAAAAATTAACCTGGCTGCAGAATGTGGATTAAAAATTTAAAGTAGGCCTTGAAAGGGTTAAGTATCCCCCCTTGATCTTTATCTACTATGTTCCTATATTCCACATCCTAACTTGCCATTATTTCTGTCTGCTTCCCTATCCCAGGCTCATTCCTTTTCTAATTCCTGTCCTGTCCCTATCTTCCCTATTATTGGGTCCATCTTCCCCTCTCCTGTGCTGTTTCCATTCCTTGTCACTGTCCCCGTCCCCATTTTTGGTGCTTGGCAGCTGAGAAGCGCACTGTGATGTGGTCCCTTTGCTCATGAAAGTGCTTATTGTATGTCAGTGGCTGAACAATCACTGCATTGACCTCTGATGGTGGTCTGTGGTTGCAGTGAACCCTTCAATAGCCAGTAGCTATACCCAGAGGATGCCTTTGGTTGGAGAGGAGCCACATATGACAGGAGATCTGTGAAGAGAACATAAGAACATAAGATATGCCATACTGGGTCAGACCAAGGTCCATCAAGCCCCGTATCCTGTTTCCAACAGTGGCCAATCTAGGTCATATGTACCTAGCAGTTTCCCCAAGGGACACAGGTTCCACAATGCTTGTACTGGGTCAAGCATTGATATCCTGGGTCCCCCCTTAATAATGGTTTATGGACCTTTCCTCCAGGAACTTGTCCAAACCTTTTTTAAACCCAGCTACACTAACAGCCTTTACTACATCCTCCGGTAACAAATTCCAGAGTTTGATTACACGTTGAGTGAAAAAATATTTTCTTTTATTAGTCTTAAATAGTTTACCCTGGAGCTTCATTGCATGTCCCCTAGTCTTTCTATATTCTGATAACGTAAACAATCGATCTACGTTTACCCTTCCACTCCATTCATTAATTTATAGACTTCTATCATATCTCCCCTCAGCCGTCTCTTTTCCAGGTTAAAGAGCCCTAACCTTTTTAGCCTTTCTTCATAGGAGGAGAGATGGTGAGACCTCATTTGGAACATTGTGTGCAATTTTGGAGACCACACCTTAGAAACATAGAAACACAGAAATATGACGACAGAAAAAGTCCACATGGCCTATCTAGTCTGTCCTTCCATAACCACTACAACAGTCCCCTTTTTTCCTTTAGAGATCCTCTGTGTTTGTCCCATGCTTTTTTGAATTCAGTTACTGTCCTCATCTCTACCACCTCCACTGGGAGACTATTCCACGGATCCACCACCTGTTCCGTAAAGAAATATTTCCACATATCACTCCTGAATCTATCCCCCTTCACCCTCATCCCATGTCCCCTCGTAGCAGAACTTGCTTTCAATTTAAAGAGGCTCTCCCCCTGAACATTTATGCCATGGACGTATTTAAACATCTCAATCATATCACCTCTATCCGGGTAGGCTGAGGCACCACTTGCGAGAAAAGCCTCTGGAGGGGTCAGACGCTGAGGAGGCAAGCGATCGTCTGGGGAGAGAGACACTTCCAGGGCAGCCAACACCGAGTCTACCTCTACCGGCGTCACAACGCCCACTCGTATCTCCCCTTTCTTTTGCTCCGACATATGCACAAAGCGGTCCATAGGACCTGAGGAAACAGCAGGAACTGGTTCCGCGGGGGGAGCCTTGTACTTGCCCTTACGTTTAGGCATGGCACACCCAAAGGAACTCACGCCGCCATCTTGAAATAACTCCAAGTTGGTCCTTCTCCAGGATTTTCTTTAGTAAAAACAGAGCAGAAGTATTTGTTTAGCAATTCCACTTTTTCAATGTCCCTTTCCACCAGTCCATTCCCAGCACTTCTGATTCCTGCGATTCCACCTCTGATCTTCTTCCTTTCCCGAATATACCTGAAGAAAGTTTTGTTGCCACACTTCACATCTTTAGCCATCTTTTCCTCTGCCTTTGATTTTGCTATCCTTATTTCTCTTTTTGGCTCTTTGAGTTTGATCCTGTATTTGTTTCTGTGTTCCTCTGTTTACAAGCTTTTGAATTTTGCGAAAACTGTGTTTATGCCTTTATTTGAGCAGCCACTTTGGAAAACCAAATATGTTTCCTTCTCCTTTTGTTTTTATTTACTTTTCTTACATATTTATCTGTTGCCCCTTTTATTGCCACCTTTAGTTTAGCCCATTGCAATTCCACTTCCCTTATCTCCTTCCACCCTGTCAACTCCTCCTTTAGGTACTTGGCCATTTTATTGAAGTCATTGTTTTTGAAGTTTAGGACTTTGAGCGTGCTATGATTGGACTGCACCTTGGTTTTTATCTCAAACCACACCGTGTGATGATCGCTGTTGCTCACAGGGGCACTCACACAGACATTCGACACGCTATCACTGTTGGTGAGGACTAAATCCAGCGTTGAGCTTTCCCTTGTTGATTCCATCACCATTTGTCTAAGTAAAGCATCTTGCAGAGCATCCACAATTTTTTTGCTTCTTTCCAGATTTGCAGAAGGAGTAATCCAATCCATATCAGGTAGATTAAAGTTACCCAATATGATTGCTTCCCCCTTTGTGGCTATTTTGACAATGTCTATAATCAATTCGTTATCTAGCTCTTCGATTTGAGTCTGAGGTCTGTAGACTACAGCAGTATGGATGACAGTGCCATCTCCTCTTTCCAACACAACTCAGAACGCTTCTTCTTTTCCCCATGCCCCTTGCATTTCAATAGCTTTAATATTGCTTTTGACATACAAGGCTACTCCTCCTCCTCTTCCATTTTCTCTGTCTCTTCTGAATAGATTATAGCCAGCTATAGCTATATCCCAATCATGTGATTCATTAAACCATGTTTCTGTAATGGCCACAATGTCCAAGTCCATTTCCACTGTTAGTGTTTCCAGGTCTGGAACTTTATTGGATAAGCTTCGAGCATTTGTGCTCATTGCTTTCCAGCATTTAAATGGCTTGTGTGTGTTTTGCATTGATTTTGTTCTGTCTACTTCTTCCCACTTGTTTTTGATGTGTGGTTTAAAAGTGTGTCTGTTTCTGGTGGTGTTCTGCTTTTGCAGGGAGTGACATCCAGAACTTGACCTTCCTCATCTGTCACCCCCTTTTTCTAGTTTAAATGCATATCCACATACTGGCTGAATTTTTCACTTAGTATTCTTCTCCCTGCGACAGAGAGATGTGGTCCATCAACACAGTATAGTCTCTTGTTAGCTTTGCTAGTTGCTCTAAGTTTTTCCAAATACAGATGCCTGTCTTCCTCCCTCTGTGATCTCTTGTATTTCATGAAGGCTTCCCTCTTTTTCTTCACCTTTTCAGCTACTTCTTTCGAAAGCCATAGCGGTCTCCTTTTCCTTTTACCTTTATTTAACATTTTAACAAAAAGATTGGTTGCCCTTAAAATATCCCCTTTCAGTTTTGCCCACTATTTTTTTACACCCCCTAGCTGTTTCCATCCCACTAACGACTCCCTGAGGTATTGGCCCATCTTGGCAAAGTTAGTCTTACTAAAGTCTAAGATCCTCACTTTTGAATGGATTCTAACAGCCCTAGTCCTAATACGGAACCACATCATCACGTGATCACGGGATGCAAAATGATCTCCCACTATAACATCAGAAACACTTTCACCATTGGTAAGCACCAAGTCCAGTATGGCCCCTTCACGTGTGGGGTCTGTTACCAATTGCTTGAATAGTTCTCCCTGTAGAGAATCCAGGATCTCTTTACTTCTAGATGATACTGCAGCAGGAATGTGCCAATCAGCATCTGGCATATTGAAATCTCCTATCAGTAGCACTTCCCCTTTCCTAGCAATGCTGCGTATGTCTTCAATTAACTCTCTGTCCACCTCTTCCTCTTGTGAGGGAGGTCTGTATATCATGCCGATGCAGATAGATTTCTCTTTCCCTCTTTCTAGTTTAACCCACAATGCCTCCTCTCTCCCTTTTAAGCTCTGTAATTCCAAAGCTTTAATAGTATTTACATATAGTGCCACTCCTCCTCCCCTTCTTCCTACCATGTCCTTTCTGAATAAAGTATAGCCAGGTATAGTTACATCCCAGTAATGGCTTTCTGTGAACCATGTTCTGTAAGTGCCACTAAATCCAAGTCGGCCACTTCCACCAAAGCTTCAACATCAGGGATCTTATTTCCCATGCTAAGGGCATTTATGCATACTGCTTTCCATATGTTACCCCTGTTACCCATTTCCTTAAAGGTATTTAATGTATCACTTAACTGGGGGCTTTCACTTACCTAGGGACTTTCTTCACCCATCCCCAACGAGTCTAGTTTAAAACCCTCTTCAGTAGTTTAGCCAGTCTACTACTGAAGACGCGTTGACCTTTCTTGGACAGATGGATGCCATCTCTGCTCTGCAACCCTTGGAACAGCATCCCATTGTCTAGAAAACCAAAACGCTCTCAATTACACCATCCACGCAGCCATGCATTCGTCTCAAGGATGCGAGCCTCTCTGCCTTGGCCCTTACCCTCAACAGAGAGGATTGAAGGGAACACCACCTGTGCACCTAACTGCTTCACCCTCTGTCCCAGAGCCATGAAGTCACTTTTGATATGCTCAGAGGGATACCTGGCAGTATCATCGGGAAGATGTCTTACAACTATTAGATAAACTGAAGAGTAGCAAATCACCTGGGCCGGATGGTATACATCCAAGGGTGTTGAAAGAACTGAAATATGAGTTTGCAGAACTGCTATCAGTAATCTGTGAACTATCATTAAAATCATCTCTAATACCTGAAGATTGGAGGATCGCCAATGTAACACCAATTTTTAAAAAGGGTTCCAGGGGTGATCCGGGAAACTACAGACCGGTGAGCCTGACGTCAGTACCGGGAAAAATGGTAGAAACCATCATAAAGAATAAAATTACTCAGCATGTAGATAGTCACAACCTAATGGGAGACAGCCAACATGGCTTTAGACAAGGAAGATCTTGTCTTACTAATCTGTTATGTTTTTTTGAAGGAGTGAATAAACAGGTGGACTAAGGTGAGTCGGTTGATATTGTGTATCTGGACTTTCAGAAAGCCTTTGACAAGGTCCCTCATCAGAGACTTTTGGCAAAACTAAAGAGTCATGGGATAGGAGGCAGTGTACTATTGTGGATCAGGAACTGGTTAAAAGATAGAAAGCAGAGGGTAGGGCTAAATGGCCAATTTTCCCAATGGAGAAAGGTGAATAGTGGTGTACCCCAGGGATCTGTGCTGGGTCCGCTGCTTTTTGACATATTCATAAATGACCTGGAAAGTGGAATAACGAGTGAGGTTATCAAATTTGCAGATGACACAAAACTATTTAAAGTTGTTAAAACCCAAGAGGATTGTGAAAAATTGCAAGAGGATCTTGATAAATTGGAAGACTGGGCATCAAAATGGCAGATGAAATTTAATGTGGACAAGTGCAAGGTTATGCACCTAGGGAAGAACGACCCAAACTATGGTTACACGATGCAAGGTTCCACATTAGGAACCACCACCCAGGAAAAAGATTTAGGCGTCATTGTGGATACCATGTTAAAACCCTCGGCCCAGTGTGCAGCGGTGGCCAAGAGAGCAAATAGAATGCTAGGTATGATAAGGAAAGGAATGGAAAATAAAACAAAAGATATTATAATGCCTCTATATCTTTCCATGGTGAGACCACACCTTGAATATTGTGTGCAATTCTGGTCGCCGTATCTTAAAAAGGATATAGCGATTTTAGAAAAGGTACAGAGAAGAGCCACCAAATGGTAAAGGGGATGGAAGGATACTCCTATGAAGAAAGGCTAAAAAGGTTAGGGCTCTTTAACCTGGAAAAGAGACGGCTGAGGGGAGATATGATAGAAGTCTATAAATTAATGAACGGAGTGGAACGGGTAAACATAGATCGATTGTTTACCTTATCAGAATATAGAAAGACTAGGGGACATGCAATGAAGCTACAGGGTAAACTATTTAAGACTAATAAAAGAAAATATTTTTTCACTCAACGTGTAATCAAACTCTGGAAATTGTTACCGGAGGATGTAGTAAAGGCTGTTAGTGTAGCTGGGTTTAAAAAAGGTTTGGACAAGTTCCTGGAGGAAAGGTCCATAAACCATTATTAAGAAGTGACCGAAGATATCAATGCTTGACCCAGTACAAGCATTGTGGAACTTGTGTCTCTTGGGGAAACTGCTAGGTACATATGACCTAGATTGGCCACTGTTGGAAACAGAATACTGGGCTTGATGGACCTTGGTCTGACCCAGTATGGCATATCTTATGTTCTTATGACATGGATTAGCAACATTGGGTAATAGTCAGTGGGCTTGATGAGTCTCGGCAAACTCTCTGTAACATCTTGGATTTTGGCACCAGGCAGACAGCAAACCTCTCTGGACATCAAGTCTGGTTGGCAGATGGAAGCCTCAGTACCCCTCAGAAGAGAGTCACCAGCCACCACTACCCTTCGCTTCCTTGCGGTCACTGATTCTGCAATTTTGGGGTACATGAGCTCTGGTTCTTCCCTTTCCAGGGATGCTTTCACCTCCTCTACTTCCAGGGCTGCATAATGGTTCTCCAACTCAAGGGCTGGAGAAGTTGGATTGGTGATTCTGCAGGCCCTGGTGACATGTCCAACCTTCGTCATTCTGTTGGCACCCATCTTCTCCTCTGCTAGAGAGCTTGGATGTTTCAAGAAGCATCCCATCAATGTACTTCTCACTGTCTTGAATGCTCCTTCAAAAGGATATAATCAGGGTGGAGTTGGTGCAGAGGGTGGGTACTAAAAATGGTCAGTGGTCTATGCCATAAGGCTTATGGAGACAGACTTAAAGATCTCAATATGTATACTTTGGAGGAAAGATGGGAGAGGGGTGATATGATAGAGATGTTTAAATACCTCTGTGGCATAAATGGACAGGAGGAGAGCCTCTTTCACTTAAAAGCAAGCTCTGCAGCAGGAGGCATAGGATGAAGGTGAAAGGGGATAGACTCAGGAGTAATATGTGGAAATATTTCTTTATGGAAAGAGTGGTAGATGTGTGGAACAGTCTCCCAGTGCAGATAGAAGAGACAAGGACTGTATCTGAATTCAAGAAAGCATGAGACAAACCAAGAGGATTTCTAATGGGAAAAAAAAGGACTGTAGAGCTTAGTAGCTAGTATAGAAGGGCAGACTGGATGGGCTGTATGGACTTTATCTGCCATCATTTTTCTCTGTTTCTATATTTTTGTGTTACAGACCAGTATCTTTAACCACAGGGCCATAATTAAAATAAATGGTCTGTTCGTGTCTTTATGTTCAAAGTTAGTTCTGCTATATCCATTTACTTTCTGCTGACAAGCATTCCTTTAACCGTCTCCATCTCACATCTCCACCAGATCAAAAGGGTAAAAGAGCTGGTTATGGTCTACATTTTACTCCAAAGTGTACAGAAGCTTCCCCAACCGTTGTACATAAATATTGAAGAAGACCGCTGAGAGTGCCGAGCCCAGTGGGATTTCAGAAATTATTGGCTGCCATGAAAGCAGTCAGATCTCCCTGACACCTGCTATAATCGGCCAATTACAAATGCTTGGGTTTTAGCTATAAGAAAAATCTCTACTGTCCTGTACATAAAAGGGTGGCTGTTTGCTTAGGTGATGTTTGTCTGTTTCACTGCTGGCCCCAGTACATGCGCATACATTACATGCAATCCAGCAGTGAAACGGCGAGTGGCAGCAGAGTTGCTGATGTGGCTGGCGGACACCCTATACTCCGTTCAGTGGTGGTGTGCCATAGTTATCAGTGAGGTGACCAGTTCTGGTCACAGCTGGCAGTAGCGCTGGGGAGATAAACGACATGGTGGCTTGCCTAGGCCAAACAGGACAATGCATGAGTGATGTGGATAGTTTGTGTTTCTGCTGGGAAGCCGCCGCACTGGTTACACATCTTCTAGGAAATATCTAGACTGTAGAATACATGAGCCTAGGTGGTGTCCGTCTGCCATGTTTGATGCGCCCTTTCTATTAGTCCATGTGAAAAGTCAGTAAGGACTTGATGCTCTAAAGGATTTTTCACGTCTTGTGTCCATGGGGGAAATGAAAGCTGAGGGCATTTGGGCCTGAGTTCATGATTCCTGGCTACCTATTGCTGTATGCACTAAATATAAAGTCACACTCACCACTTTCAAAGTATTCAATCATTTTTCACCTACTTACTTGCAATCACTAATACATAAAGGTCCCAATATTCAAAAGGCATTTACATGGTTTACAGCCCTGTAAACCGTGTAAATATCGCTCAGCGGGATATTCAACAGCACCAACACGGTTAGTGCCGCAGAATATCCCTGACGCTAACCGGGGCGTGTCTTGGGCGATGGCAGAGGCTAACGGGGTAGCGGCGATATTGCACTGCAAAAGCTGGGGTATCTTTACCCGTAGAAGCTAACCATGCAACAGTGCAATATCGCCCTTACCCAGCTATCTTCTGCAGCTTCCAGGCATGTGCGGTGACCCCACATATTCAATGCTAGGGTCACATATGCTCCCAGTATATGGAATGCACTCCCCCAGGACAAATAGTCAGCATTAAACAGAGCCTTCTCTCTCTACGCTCCCAGTATATGGAATACACTCCCCCAGGACAAATACTCACTCAGCATCAAACAGAGCCTTCTCGCTCTACACTCCCAGTATATGGAATGCACTCCCCCAGGACAAGTACCCAGTCAGTATCAAACAGAGCCTTCTCGCTCTACGCTCCCAGTATATGGAATGCACTCCCCCAGGACAAATACTCACTCAGCATCAAACAGAGCCTTCTCGCTCTACGCTCCCAGTATATGGAATACACTCCCCCAGGACAAATAGTCAGCATTAAACAGAGCCTTCTCGCTCTACGCTCCCAGTATATGGAATACACTCCCCCAGGACAAATACTCACTCAGCATCAAACAGAGCCTTCTCGTTCTGTGCTCCCAGTATATGGAATGCACTCCCCCAGGACAAATAGTCACTCAGCATCAAACAGAGCCTTCTCGTTCTGTGCTCCCAGTATATGGAATGCACTCCCCCAGGACAAATAGTCACTCAGCATCAAACAGAGCCTTCTCGTTCTACGCTCCCAGTATATGGAATGCACTCCCCCAGGACAAATAGTCACTCAGCATCAAACAGAGCCTTCTCGCTCTACGCTCCCAGTATATGGAATGCACTCCCCCAGGACAAATAGTCACTCAGCATCAAACAGAGCCTTCTCGCTCTACGCTCCCAGTATATGGAATGCACTCCCCCAGGACAAATACTCACTCAGCATCAAACAGAGCCTTCTCGCTCTACACTCCCAGTATATGGAATGCACTCCCCCAGGACAAATACTCACTCAGCATCAAACAGAGCCTTCTCGCTCTACGCTCCCAGTATATGGAATACACTCCCCCAGGACAAATACTCACTCAGCATCAAACAGAGCCTTCTCGCTCTACGCTCCCAGTATATGGAATACACTCCCCCAGGACAAATACTCACTCAGCATCAAACAGAGCCTTCTTGTTCTGTGCTCCCAGTATATGGAATACACTCCTTCAGGACAAGTACCCAGTCAGTATCAAACAGAGCCTTCTCGCTCTACGCTCCCAGTATATGGAATGCACTCCCCCAGGACAAATAGTCACTCAGCATCAAACAGAGCCTTCTCGCTCTACGCTCCCAGTATATGGAATGCACTCCCCCAGGACAAATACTCACTCAGCATCAAACAGAGCCTTCTCGTTCTACGCTCCCAGTATATGGAATGCACTCCCCCAGGACAAGTACCCAGTCAGTATCAAACAGAGCCTTCTCGCTCTACGCTCCCAGTATATGGAATACACTCCCCCAGGACAAATACTCACTCAGCATCAAACAGAGCCTTCTCGCTCTACGCTCCCAGTATATGGAATGCACTCCCCCAGGACAAATACTCAGCATCAATCAGAGCCTTCTCGTTCTACGCTCCCAGTATATGGAATGCACTCCCCCAGGACAAATAGTCACTCAGCATCAAACAGAGCCTTCTCGTTCTGTGCTCCCAGTATATGGAATACACTCCCCTATGACATTCGTATCACCTATGAGCTCAACAACTTCCGCAAGAAGATAAAAACTCACCTATTTGGGGAATACTTTGGGGCCTAACGCTACCTCACACAAGACCGCCCTCTCCTTCTACTCAATTCCTCCATCCTCAAATGCTTAATGATCTAGTTAATTTGAATGTTAAGAAAAGTTCATCACTCATTTTAAGTTAAAAAGTTCCACTGTATTATGTTTATTCATCGTTCAATGCAAATCTTAATGTTATTCTACTACGTTAAGATCATGTTACTGTACATGTTCCTATTAACCTGCTTTGACTTTGAGATAATGCGGGATATAAATACAGCTAAATAAATACATGATTCCATTAATAGCTGAGTGTTCCTCCTCTCAGTTGTGTCAGAGGTAACCGAACCTTTCAGAGAGGCTCTGCCACTAACTAAGAGCTAGTTTCTGAAGTATAATAATGACAATCTAAGCTGGGAAACGGGATGCATAGACCTCGGTGTAACTGAAATCACTTCCCAGGCAGTGGAGGTGGTAGAGATGAGGACAAGTATCTCAATTCAAAAAAGCATGGGACAAGCAGAGAGAATCTCTACAGGAAAGAAAGGGACTATAGTAGTTGGAAGGGCAGACTGAATAGGCCGTATGGTCTTTTTCTGCCATCATGTTTCTATGTTCCACTTACACTGTCATGTGCAAGGTCCCCAGTTGGATTTCTGAGTGGGTCATTTACTCTCTGGTTTGGCTGAGATTTAGCAGAAGTCTTCACAGGGCCGATGCACCTTCAACCTTAAGCTCTCCCCACTCCGAACTCAGCAATAATTATCTAAATACCAGCCCTCCCACAAAAATCCTAGAAAAAAGCATAATGAAGCATCACGCTTGTACATAGTAAACTTTACAGTGTATGTATGCGGGCGCCCGCTCTCGCTGAGGTAAAGCACAATGAAGCATCACGCTTGTACATAGTAAACTTTACAGTGTGTGTATGCGGGCGCCCTCTCTCGCTGAGGTAAAGCATAATGAAGCATCACGCTTGTACATAGTAAACTTTGCAGTGTGTGTATGCGGGTGCCCTCTCTCGCTGAGGTAAAGCACAATGAAGCATCACGCTTGTACATAGTAAACTTTACAGTGTATGTATGCGGGCGCCCTCTCTCGCTGAGGTAAAGCACAATGAAGCATCACGCTTGTACATAGTAAACTTTGCAGTGTATGTATGCGGGCGCCCTCTCTCGCTGAGGTAAAGCACAATGAAGCATCACGCTTGTACATAGTAAACTTTGCAGTGTATGTATGCGGGCGCCCTCTCTCGCTGAGGTAAAGCACAATGAAGCATCATGCTTGTACATAGTAATCTTTATAGTGTGTGTATGCGGGCGCCCTCTCTCGCTGAGGTAAAGCACAATGAAGCATCACGCTTGTACATAGTAAACTTTACAGTGTATGTATGCGGGCGCCCGCTCTAGCTGAGGAAAGCACAATGAAGCATCACGCTTGTACATAGTAAACTTTACAGTGTGTGTATGCGGGCGCCCTCTCTCGCTGAGGTTCTCTCGCTGAGGTAAAGCACAATGAAGCATCACGCTTGTACATAGTAAACTTTACAGTGTATGTATGCGGGCGCCCTCTCTCGCTGAGGTAAAGCACAATGAAGCATCACGCTTGTACATAGTAAACTTTACAGTGTGTGTATGCGGGCGCCCTCTCTCGCTGAGGTAAAGCACAATGAAGCATCACGCTTGTACATAGTAAACTTTACAGTGTATGTATGCGGGCGCCCTCTCTCGCTGAGGTAAAGCACAATGAAGCATCACGCTTGTACATAGTAAACTTTACAGTGTATGTATGCGGGCGCCCTCTCTCCCTGAGGTAAAGCACAATGAAGCATCACGCTTGTACATAGTAAACTTTACAGTGTATGTATGCGGGCGCCCTCTCTCGCTGAGGTAAAGCACAATGAAGCATCACGCTTGTACATAGTAAACTTTACAGTGTATGTATGCGAGCGCCCGCTCTCCCTGAGGTAAAGCACAATGAAGCATCACGCTTGTACATAGTAAACTTTACAGTGTGTGTATGCGGGCGCCCTCTCTCGCTGAGGTAAAGCACAATGAAGCATCACGCTTGTACATAGTAAACTTTACAGTGTATGTATGCGGGCGCCCGCTCTCCCTGAGGTAAAGCACAATGAAGCATCACGCTTGTACATAGTAAACTTTACAGTGTGTGTGTATGCGGGCGCCCTCTCTCGCTGAGGTAAAGCACAATGAAGCATCACGCTTGTACATAGTAAACTTTACAGTGTGTTTATGCGGGTGTCCGCTCTCCCTGAGGTAAAGCACAATGAAGCATCACGCTTGTACATAGTAAACTTTACAGTGTGTGTATGCGGGCGCCCTCTCTCCCTGAGGTAAAGCACAATGAAGCATCATGCTTGTACATAGTAAACTTTACAGTGTATGTATGCGGGCGCCCTCTCTCGCTGAGGTAAAGCACAATGAAGCATCACGCTTGTACATAGTAAACTTTACAGTGTATGTATGCGGGCGCCCGCTCTCCCTGAGGTAAAGCACAATGAAGCATCACGCTTGTACATAGTAAACTTTACAGTGTATGTATGCGAGCGCCCGCTCTCCCTGAGGTAAAGCACAATGAAGCATCACGCTTGTACATAGTAAACTTTACAGTGTATGTATGCGGGCGCCCTCTCTTGCTGAGGTAAAGCACAATGAAGCATCACGCTTGTACATAGTAAACTTTACAGTGTATGTATGCGGGCGCCCGCTCTCGCTGAGGTAAAGCACAATGAAGCATCACGCTTGTACATAGTAAACTTTACAGTGTGTGTATGCGGGCGCCCTTTCTCCCTGAGGTAAAGCACAATGAAGCATCATGCTTGTACATAGTAAACTTTACAGTGTATGTATGCGGGCGCCCTCTCTCCCTGAGGTAAAGCACAATGAAGCATCACGCTTGTACATAGTAAACTTTACAGTGTGTGTATGCGGTCGCCCGCTCTCCCTGAGGTAAAGCACAATGAAGCATCACGCTTGTACATAGTAAACTTTACAGTGTGTGTATGCGGGCGCCCTCTCTCGCTGAGGTAAAGCACAATGAAGCATCACGCTTGTACATAGTAAACTTTACAGTGTATGTATGCGGGCGCCCGCTCTCCCTGAGGTAAAGCACAATGAAGCATCACGCTTGTACATAGTAAACTTTACAGTGTGTGTATGCGGGCGCCCTCTCTCCCTGAGGTAAAGCACAATGAAGCATCATGCTTGTACATAGTAAACTTTACAGTGTATGTATGCGGGCGCCCGCTCTCCCTGAGGTAAAGCACAATGAAGCATCACGCTTGTACATAGTAAACTTTACAGTGTGTGTATGCGGGCGCCCTCTCTCGCTGAGGTAAAGCACAATGAAGCATCACGCTTGTACATAGTAAACTTTACAGTGTATGTATGCGAGCGCCTGCTCTCCCTGAGGTGAAGCACAATGAAGCATCACGCTTGTACATAGTAAACTTTGCAGTGTGTGTATGCGGGCGCCCGCTCTCCCTGAGGTAAAGCACAATGAAGCATCACGCTTGTACATAGTAAACTTTACAGTGTGTGTATGCGGGCGCCCTCTCTCGCTGAGGTAAAGCACAATGAAGCATCACGCTTGTACATAGTAAACTTTGCAGTGTGTGTATGCGGGCGCCCGCTCTCCCTGAGGTAAAGCACAATGAAGCATCACGCTTGTACATAGTAAACTTTACAGTGTGTGTATGCGGGCGCCCTCTCTCGCTGAGGTAAAGCACAATGAAGCATCACGCTTGTACATATTAAACTTTACAGTGTGTGTATGCGGGTGCCCGCTCTCCCTGAGGTAAAGCACAATGAAGCATCACGCTTGTACATAGTAAACTTTACAGTGTGTGTATGCGGGCGCCCTCTCTCGCTGAGGTAAAGCACAATGAAGCATCACGCTTGTACATAGTAAACTTTACAGTGTGTGTATGCGGGTGCCCTCTCTCCCTGAGGTAAAGCACAATGAAGCATCACGCTTGTACATAGTAAACTTTACAGTGTGTGTATGCGGTCGCCCGCTCTCCCTGAGGTAAAGCACAATGAAGCATCACGCTTGTACATAGTAAACTTTACAGTGTGTGTATGCGGGTGCCCTCTCTCCCTGAGGTAAAGCACAATGAAGCATCATGCTTGTACATAGTAAACTTTACAGTGTATGTATGCGGGCGCCCTCTCTCGCTGAGGTAAAGCACAATGAAGCATCACGCTTGTACATAGTAAACTTTACAGTGTATGTATGCGAGCGCCCGCTCTCCCTGAGGTAAAGCACAATGAAGCATCACGCTTGTACATAGTAAACTTTACAGTGTGTGTATGCGGGCGCCCTCTCTCGCTGAGGTAAAGCACAATGAAGCATCACGCTTGTAGATAGTAAACTTTACAGTGTATGTATGCGAGCGCCCGCTCTCCCTGAGGTAAAGCACAATGAAGCATCACGCTTGTACATAGTAAACTTTACAGTGTGTGTATGCGGGTGCCCTCTCTCCCTGAGGTAAAGCACAATGAAGCATCACGCTTGTACATAGTAAACTTTACAGTGTGTGTATGCGGGCGCCCGCTCTCCCTGAGGTAAAGCACAATGAAGCATCACGCTTGTACATAGTAAACTTTACAGTGTGTGTATGCGGGTGCCCGCTCCCTGAGGTAAAGCACAATGAAGCATCACGCTTGTACATAGTAAACTTTACAGTGTGTGTATGCGGGCGCCCTCTCTCGCTGAGGTAAAGCACAATGAAGCATCACGCTTGTACATAGTAAACTTTACAGTGTATGTATGCGAGCGCCCTCTCTCGCTGAGGTAAAGCACAATGAAGCATCACGCTTGTACATAGTAAACTTTACAGTGTGTGTATGCGGGCGCCCTCTCTCGCTGAGGTAAAGCACAATGAAGCATCACGCTTGTACATAGTAAACTTTACAGTGTGTGTATGCGGGCGCCCTCTCTCGCTGAGGTAAAGCACAATGAAGCATCACGCTTGTAGATACTAAACTTTGTAGTGTATGTATGCGGGCGCCCGCTCTCCCTGAGGTAAAGCACAATGAAGCATCACGCTTGTACATAGTAAACTTTGTAGTGTATGTATGCGGTCGCCCGCTCTCCGTGAGGTAAAGGAATGTGCTGAGGGCTCTTTGACTTCCTCTGGCTGTCAGGAGCTATTGTTTTCCTTTGCTGCCCTTCAGAAGCTGCTGTCCTAGGCAACCACCCAGCCTTGCCTGGTAGTTGGGCCAGCCTGTCTTCAGAGCTCCCAGGGGGAGAGCGTCATGGCTATTACTTAAGGGTGCTTGGATTTGGGGCAATGATTACAGGGTTGTGCAGGGAGCTCTAATGCATGATACGTTGCTCTGGGTCCACGACCTGACTGCAATGACAGATTACATATTTCGGGGGGGGGGGGGGCATCAAATATAAGGGAGAAATCTTCAGGTAGTTGAGAATGAAGGTTTATGCTGCCAGATCTCAGCCCTGGTTCCAACTGAGCTGAAAGTATAAAGGAGCGAGAGGGAACTTCCTGATCAAAATAATGAATTGCCCCAAGATGAAAATATTATGGGGAGGGGAGATAAAACTGATGCTGTTGTAGTTAAATGCCATCGAGTCAATGTCAACTCATGGAGACCTGCTTTTGCAGAGACCCCTGCTGTTCTGTCTATGGGTGTCATGCCCTGGGTAGACTGGTCAGGAAAGTCACTGGTTTTGCACACTAATGGTACAGAAACCTGCAGCTGTTTGGTGGGAAAGGGAGGATCCGAACCCCTCTGTTCTCACTGGCACCCTTCATCTGGCAATATTATCCTTTCACTTTGCCAAATCCTAGTGAGAAGAGACTGGAAGCACATGGTCTGAACAAACGTTTCACAACATGAAATATGACAGGGAGGAACCCGAGAGCCGTGTAGCTGGAGGAGTTGAATTTGTCATGCTGGCTCTGGCGGAGATAAGCCAAGATCCTCAGAGAAGTTGCCAGTAGTCAGCCAATGCAAAGCTTCCTCTGTGGGGGACAAGGAAACCTTCAAGAGACGGCGTCCTGCACAGCACTGTTTGTGTGGGATTTTAATTCCAGGAAGCGCCGCAGTGACCGCATCCTTCTGCCAGCCAAGAGAGGGCCAATAAGCCCCTGATTCCTTTATATGAAAGAAAACATCTCAGTGTGCATTTTACTCATAATAACACACCAGACGGTGCTCTGATCCTGGGCCTCTCCCTCCCCCACCCCAAGGAAGTGCTCCCACTCCTCTTGCAGATGGCAGAGACCCTGGGCCTTTGCTTGTGCTGAGAGAGCCTGTCGGGACTTGGCTTCCCTCTTCGGCCTTTTGGCCATTTGGTTGTAGCACCAGCTAGAAACTGCAGAGATGAAGCCCAGGGCCAGATTTAGGGCACAGTGAACCGCCAGTACTTGCCTGTGGTGGTGGCCGTTTATTTGGGTCAGTATTTTGTTGATTATGATCTATTGCATTAGATTTTTCTGCCTTTTATAGCACGGAAAGTGTTTTGGCCCTATTGGTTGCCTAGTCTGATTTAATGGCTGCTTTCTGGGTAATATGTTGTGATCTGTTACTTCTGCAGTTAGGTGCTTATAATTATTTATTTATACGTTTTTCTATACCACCCCTTCCAGAGATCTGGGGAGGTTTACAATTAAACAAAGTTACATTAAACTAGTAATTTAAACTTAAGAAAAACATGAAACTTAGGTATAGTGCAGTGATTTCAACAATATGAATTAAAAGATTATGTAAGAACATAAGATATGCCATAGTGGGTCAGACCAAGGTCCATCAAGGTCTTCATAGGAGTATCCTTCCATCCCCTTTACCATTTTGGTGGCTCTTCTCTGAACCTTTTCTAATAACTCTATATCCTTTTTAAGATATGGTGACTAGAATTGCACACAATATTCAAGGTGCGGTCTCACCATGGAACGATATAGAGGCATTATAATATCTTTTGTTTTATTTTCCATTCCTTTCCTTATGATGCCTAGCATTCTATTTGTTCTCTTGGCTGCTGCTGCACACTGGGTCGAGGGTTTTAACATGTTTTCCACAATGACGCCTAAATCTTTTTCCTGGGTGGTGGTTCCTAATGTGGAACCTTGCATTGTGTAACCATAGTTATTCCCTTTTCCAGGTCATTTATGTAAAAATAAGAAGATATATCATTTATAGATAACATATATTACAATAAGCTTATTTGCAAGTAGGTTATGTGTTTATCGGAGTTAAATAGTGTAGATAGATTGTGGGAGATATTCTGTCAAAGGTTCATTGTTACATTGGGTATATTTTGTTTGCATCAGTTATATTACCATAGTACTCTATGAAGAGATACGTTTTTAATTCCTTACGATAGGTCCATGATAGCTCTTAAGTTATCCAGTAAAGAATTCCACAGTAGGTGAATGCTCTGTTACTAGCTGATCGGTTTGTGTTGCAGAAATTAGTGGGGCCACCATGGTGGTGTTGCGACTTCTCGTTCTAAGTTGAGATGGATAAATTCCTTAATCCAGTTTGTTACAGCCTGAGAGTATCTGGGCTCTCAGGCTGTTACAAACTGGTTTAAGGAATTTTTAGGAAACCGCTCTTGTATGGTGAATTGGGGGAATGCCAGCCCTCATTTGGGGTGCAGTACTGTGGCATTCCACAGGTATCACCGCTCCCCCCCATTCCAGTCAATATAGGGTTGAGTCCGTCTGGATGTGATTTTCAAGGCCTTATTGTGCATTATTACACCTGTGCAGACAATATCATATTGTGATTCCTTTTCCAGATACCTAGCCGGCTGCCTGTGTGCTGCTGGAGCACCATTTCCAGCGAGTTGCCATGCGGACGAATAACCATAGAGTAAAAGGTTCTTTGTACTCAGTCGCACAGTGGCGGGCGCTGCTATTAAACTGGCAGAAACATTGAAACTGTTAGCTGGAGTTTTTCGTTCCATTCTAGCCCTTGAAGTACCCTTTGGGCCTGTTTGGGGGTTGGTCCATATGTATAGATTGATTTGCACATATCTGCAGGGCTGGAAGAAGACATCAGTGCAAGAGGCGGGGAGCCCAGGCCCGACTGCTAAGGATGTGCAGAACATAAGAGATGCCAGACTGGGTCAAAACAAGGTCCATCAAGCCCAGTATCCTGTTTCCAACAGTGGCCAATTCAGGCCACAAGTACCTGGCAGCAGCGCCATCCCGAACCCTCTGCGATTGATGCGCCACACAGGGTGCAAAACAGAGGGGTGCATTTGGGGATGCTGGCCTCAGCTCCCTCCCCCCATGCTGCCTGTTCTTGCCCCTTCACCACTTTTCCTGTTTTCTTGGCTGTGGCGGTGGTGGCAGCAGCACGGCGGACATCCAGTTCTAAAAAAAACCCCATGTGGGTCTTTCCAACTCCGTGCTCGCATCAGAGAAGGGAGGGATCAGAGCTGCATGCAAGCGCAGAGTCAGAAAGACCTGCGTAGGTTTTTTTAGAATTGGATGTCTGCTGCACTGCTGCCGCCAAGGAAACACGAAAAGCGGTGATGGGGCAAGAGCAGGCAGCGTGGGAGAGGGGGGGGGACAGCTGGACATGGAGGTGTGGGGTAAAGCCAGATTGGGAGATGCTGGGCATGAGGCAAATGGAAAATCTGTGTTTGGGGGAGCACACCACATGTGCAAGTCACGCAGGGTGCATTTATGGCTTGGTATGGCCTTGCCTTTTAGGTTCTCAAAAAGACACACAGGTTCCACAATGCTCATCCCGGGGTAAGCAGTGGATTTCCCGGGTCCTCTTTAATAATGGTTTAAGGACCTTTCCTCCAAGAACTTGTCCAAACCTTTTTTAAACCCAGCTACACTAACAGGTTTTACTACATCCTCCGGTAACAAATTCCAAAGTTTGATTACGTGTTGAGTAAATAAATATTTTCTGTTATTAGTCTTAAATAGTTTACCCTGTAGCTTCATTGCATGTCCCCTAGTCTTTCTATATTCTGATGACGTAAACAATCGATCTACGTTTATCCGTTCCACTCCGTTCATTAATTTATAGACTTCTATCATATCTCCCCTCAGCCGTCTCTTTTCCAAGTTAAAGAGCCCTCAGCTTTTAAGTCTCTCCTCATAGGGGTATCCTTCCATCCCCTTACCATTTTGGTGGCTCTTCTCTGTACCTTTTCTAATTCTACTACATGCTTTTTAAGATACGGTGACCAGAATTGCACACAACATTCAAGGTGCAGTCACACCATGGAACGATACAGAGACCTTATAATATCCTTGGTTTTATTCTCCATTCCTTTCCTTATGATTCCTAGCTCTGGACCCCATCTGCCGACAATGTGCAGCATTGGCGGACGACATCATTGCAGCAGGCGGTGAGCCCAGACCCGACTTCTGAGGAAGTGCAGAGATAGGCAGAGAAAGCTTGTCTTGAATGGCTGTTTTCAGACGTGCAAGTCGTGAATAGCACTTCTAAAATGGCCCCCTTAGCACGTATAGTATAATCTCCCTGATAGGTGAAAGGGATTTAGTTTTATTGAACTCTGGGCTCCTGTTCACACCCTTTTCAATAAAACAAAAGAGATTAAGCATGGAGGGGACATTAGCATCGAGCTTCAGATTAACTATAAAATTCTTTGTTTGTCATTTTGAGTCTGTCATAATCTGGGTCCTTAATATCTATAATACTTGATTTTAGAGTTCTACTAGGGTCTCAGCTATCTCCCTTTCTGTTTGATGTGTTTTTATCAGCATTAGCGGCACAGGCATCAGCACATATTATTATGCTGCTCATATTCAGTTGGTGTATTATGTTCATCCGCTGTTGCCTGACCTTTCGGGTTAAACTCCTGTATTGACGGCATTGCAGCCTCGCTGAGCTCACAGATTAAAGTTAAACCCCTCAAAATAAGAGGCCATGTGGATCAGTCAGGGAAGTATGTCGCCTGCTCTTACCCCTCTAATTAAGGATATCCAGGTTCTTCTGAAAAATACATTACAAATTTTGGGAGTGACCGTCGATCCAGATTTATCCTCTTCGGTCACAAAATCCTGTTTCTTTTATTTGCCAGCAGTTGAAGCACCGAGATCTTTCTTAAAGCAAAAAAGGCTGTATTTCAGTTACGCAGGCTTTAGTTATTTTGTGGTTAGATTATGGGAATGCCTTGCTGTCTGAAGTCACTGCAGCTAGTTCAGAGCATGGCAATAACATTGATATGCCATGCTAAAAGATTTGGCCACGTTACTCCACTTCTGAGGGAGCACCATTGGTTACCTATTCTACTACTACAACTTATCATTTCTATAGGCATATGGGGCACTGTACACACACATAAGAGTCTCTGCCTCCTAAAGCTTGCAATCTGCTAAGATAGACAAACAGAACAACGGAGGACTAGTGAATTCTGTAGGGAAATCATTAAAATACACATGGGCGTAGGCAGGGGAATAATGCAGTGATTCTCTCAGTGGTCTTTAAGATCATGCTGATCAATCAACCAACGTACTTATTTAGCTTTCTTGTTCCTTATGTGCATCTAGGCCCCTAAGATCTGCAGGTCAAAATTTACTTGCTGTCCCTTCATTAGTAGACTACCAGGACCAACCCGTCGATTAGGCGGCCGCCTAGGGCAGTAGATCTCTGTTGGCGGTAGGCCATATACTTCGGCACACATGGTCTGCCACCCCCCTGGTGTGCCAAGCCATGCTGCACCCCCCCTCCCGTGTTGAGCCACGTCACATTACTGCCCCCCCCCCCTGCTGCTTTGGCACACATGGCATGCTGCTTCTGAACCCCTGAAATTATGTCGAACGGGGATCAGAAGCGGCAGGCCATGTGTGCCGAAGCACATGGCCTGCTACCGAGCCGAGCTGTGCCCTATCCTCGACCCTGCCGCCGGAATTGGCGGTAGCTTGGCTCAACACAGGGGAAGTGGCTCGGCATGCAGGGGGAGGGGGGGGACAGCACAGCCAGAGTTTCTGCCTAGGACGGCTCAAAGCCTTGGGCCAGCCCTGCAGACCACACTTAGCTCTCTGACAGGGAATTCCCTAAAACAGGTTCGCGATAGCTAAAAACTGTCTTTCGTGTGAGCTCTAAGGCGTAATCTAATCTAGTCTGGAAAGGCGGTATATAAGAAATGCTAAATAAATAAATAATAAATTCTGTGCAAAGGTGAAGGCTGTGTTGCTACTCAAGACTGAGAACTTTAGATTTAGGCCCCTACCCTGCCACATTTTTCTTTCTACACTACAGGGCATCCCTTTTAGTTCTTATGGCTAGCTGGGTTTTGTGTCTTTACGGGCATGTTTACTAGTCCATGGTAAGCATTAGTGTGGGGTTTGCAGTGGGCTAAGGTGGGGCCCGTGCTCATCAGTTAACACTCGATTGGGTGAGGACTGAGCAGGTTGGGGTGGAATGTGGGTATTGATGGTGCATCGTGGTTAGTGCAGGCGTTACGTGCACATGCTAACCATGAGTGTTGCCATAAGAGTGGGTGCACTTAATGCTACTTGAATGGGCGACGGCGCAGAGCCCGTCCAAAATTCCGACAGCTGAAAATCAGGCCCTGAGGGTCTAATTCATTCATATTATATTTGCATTTACTGTTATGAGTTTTAGGTATTAATTGCAAAATCACTTTAATCATCTTGCCATTCCTGCTCGTTATTTTGCCATGTCAGTTCATCAGAATATGTTATCTGGGCGGTCAGTAAAATCAGCTGGATGGTGTTAGGGAGAACACTGAAGGCCATGTTTACTGAACCGTGCTACGTGCGGTTTGGATGCCACGCTAGAAAGCAACATGGGCCCTAGTGCCCAAAGTCTTGTGCTTCCCTGATGGAGTGTGTATTGGACAGGGCTTAGTGCCTCATTCAGTGGTATTAGGTGCACCCGGTGTGCGGCGACGTCTCCTGGGCCTGCGCTCACTGCAGGGGGATGGAAACACGCCCCCCCGAAGTTAGCGCTGATCCCTTGCTCTAATATTTGGCCCACACACGTATTATTGGTGCAGGCTTAGTAAACACCCCACTGAATGTTGTACTGTTTGGTATCTATATTTATGTTTTATGTTACTCCAATTTCTGTGAATTGCCTTATGCTTTATTCTTTAATGATGGTAAATCAAATTATTACAGGTTTAGATTTAGGTTTGTTAATCTACATTCTAGTTGGCTACATAATGTGGTAATTGTTGGGCCTTGAGATTTTGGATTAAAGATTGGGCGGGAGGGGGCGGGAGGCTTTTCAGGCACAGTCTGTGGATACTGGATTAAGCTCCCTCAGGAGTCAAAGTTTTGCAAATTCCTTAGATCATGATGTTTTAAGTAATGGGAGGCGGGGTGTGGAGGATAAGGATTGGGGTGGGAAGCTTAGGAAAGTTTAGATGATTTCTTATTATTGTAATATTATTTGTTTTGTATTTTTTGGTTTATCCTATGTGTTTGTAATCCGCGGTATACATTTCTATTGAAGAAAAAGGTGGAAAATAAGTTTTAAATTAAATTAATTATTATTTTCCATGGTTCTCTAAAATTCACGTTATATGAAGAAGAAAGCTATGAACAACTCATTGTTCTGTTTTTAGTGACTATAAATCATACTGTGAACTTAGATTTCATATTGGTTTGTTGTCCCCCATCATTAGATGGGCCTTAGTTTTGAGGTTCTCAATGGATTGATCTCAGAAGCTTCACTTCTATTATTGGGTGATTTCAGTGTGTAGGCTGTTCGTCCTGTATGGGCTAAGGAGAAGGAGTTCCTCCAGTCGTTGAGTGATCTTGGTCTCCATTAGAATATAGAGTTTGCCATCCCCAGTGCAGGACACACCGTAGATTAAGGGCTGTTGGGGGATTTCAGTGTGCAGGCTGTTCGTCCTGTATGGGCTAAGGAGAAGGAGTTCCTCCAGTCGTTGAGTGATCTTGGTCTCCATTAGAATATAGAGTTTGCCATCCCCAGTGCAGGACACATCGTAGACTAAGGGCTGTTGGGGGATTTCAGTGTGTAGGCTGTTCGTCCTGTATGGGCTAAGGAGAAGGAGTTCCTCCAGTCGTTGAGTGATCTTGGTCTCCATTAGAATATAGAGTTTGCCATCCCCAGTGCAGGACACACCGTAGACTAAGGGCTGTTGGGGGATTTCAGTGTGCAGGCTGTTCGTCCTGTATGGGCTAAGGAGAAGGAGTTCCTCCAGTCGTTGAGTGATCTTGGTCTCCATTAGAATATAGAGTTTGCCATCCCCAGTGCAGGACACACCGTAGACTAAAGGCTATTGGGAGATTTCAGTGTGTAGGCTGTTCGTCCTGTATGGGCTAAGGAGAAGGAGTTCCTTCAGTCGTTGAGTGATCTTGGTCTTCATTAGAATATAGAGTTTGTCATCCTCAGTGCAGGACACACTGTAGTTTAGGGTCTGATACTGAGCTTAAGTAGTCGCCATGGCTAGAAAAAATGTGGATATTTGGTGTGACTACCTGGACGTTGGCTGGGGCCAAATATCTGGATTCAGTGGTGACCACCGGTGCCATCTGGATAGCAACAACAGTAGCCTTGTTACTGTACAAATTTATCTGGATAGTTACCTTGTTAGTGGACTGATTATCGCCATTAACCAGAAGACTCCTAACTTCACCCAGGATCCACCCCCAGATTGCCTAGTGCTTAGAGCAACAGCCTAGTACCCAAGAGTTCTGGGTTAGATTCCCACTGGCAGTCCTTGTGGCCTTGAGAAAGTCACTTTACCCTCCATTGCCTCAGAAGAAAATCTGCTTCCGGTCACACCTTGTCAAGAAACCTCAGGGTCTGCTGGGTCGCCAGGAGTCAGCATTGACTCAAAGGCACTTTAAAAAAAAAGTGCTGAGGTGGTCTGTAAAGATATTCAGTGGCACTATTTCATGCAAATATCTAGATAATTTCCAAATTTATCTGGATATTTGTGTTTGACTACTGATCTGTTAATTTTGACTTTAGTCTAACAGCTTCCATTTTCCTGCTTCCTTGGTTTGTAGTGGTAAGAAATTAATTTATTCCTCCATAGGCAAGGTTGCCATTTGGGAAAGGAATCATTTCAATGTGGTTTTGGACAGACTGGCAGTGTGCTCACATGCTTTGACTGATAATTTTGCCTTGAGCTCAGCTCCTATTAAAACACTGTCGGTAAATCCTACCAACACGTCCCATGGTTTCATCCAGGCTTTGGCCTCCTGAAGCAGCAGGTTCGCCCCTCTAAAGATAATGGAATAATAGCAGAAGTATTAAAAGCCAACAGATTAGTCAGACTGAGACTGCTGAGTACAAATTAGAGAGAGATTTACTACTCTATCCCACCGCATCCAGCCAAAGCGAGACAATGTCACTTGCAGCTCAAGCAGGAGGAACTTTCATGAACTGCAGGTGATTTGCTAACGTTTGGTGAAACTAAGATGAGAAAGGATCTAGTTACTAAAGTAAGCTAACATTAACGCACATTATTTTAACACAGATCTCATGTTATTCAGTGGGACCTACTTACTAATAAGTGCCTTAATGGTGAATTAATGCACATTACCGTTAGTGCACCTTAATAATTAGACCCCTAAATGTTTAATCTGAGCTTAGGAATTCAAATATTTTAAAATTAACACATTTGAATCATTTTATTGATGAAGATGATGATACTGGACTTGGAACTCAGTGAGTTTTGTGAGATGAGGACAGCGTATATAGGAGAACTTTGTGAGGTTAAGCCTCTGGTGTGCACCCTAGACCCACTCCTTCAAAACTAGTTAGTAAGAACTTGGGATTTTATTATCTTGGACTTCTTTGGCAAAAGCACGTTTAGAACTGAGTCAGCTTCCATCTTCTCTAAAACATGCCAGGTATTTAAAAAACAAAGCAAAACAGAATACAGGCTCCAATGTGGCAAGCAGTTATTGTCTGATTTCCACTCTGCCTTACTGATCATAAATACTATAAGATTCAGGATGAGTTCCTACAAACACTCTTCATTCTAGACAGTCAAGATTCAGAAAACAATCAGTTTACTTGCTCTGCTTAATGGAATCCATTTGGAGGCAGATAAGGGGATGGGGGGTGTCGCTCTTCTTACATTTTTTTATTTCACAGTGGCTTTTGTTCACAGTGATCATGACCATTCACTTGGCAATTCCATGATAGTTTACATCTTTCTACATGATGTGTCTGTAGGATTTCAACTTCTTCAGATAGGAAATTATCACTGTCTGGTGTATCATAAAGGCTGGTTCTTGCCCCAGTCCGTTGGCCTCACTTGTTCTGTTGTGTGCCATTTTTATAGATGTTCAACTAGTCAAATATGCAGGTGCATCACAGATGCAAGAGCAGTGAAGTTAATTGTCTGAATGCCATTGTGTTGTGTCTAAGCTCTCGCAACTTGGAACTGAACCAAGTCAAATCTGAGGCACCTTTCCAGATAACAGGTGCTGCTCTCCGGATAAGTGCTTTTAGAATATCGGGCTCATAGTTTCCACCTTAGGCATTAGATCTTTGCAGGTCTAGGCACCACTTTTTGCCTTTAATGTTAAATTTGTCAAATGTGGCTTTTCTCAGACCAAAGAAAATCCAGCAGCTCTTGTTGTTCACTGCTACTGAAATGCAGTATCTCAGGGTGTGACTTTGCAGTGTTTGCAACCATTAAGAATATGGTTGCAAACACTGCAACAAAGCATCCAAAAAGTGGGATCAGCTACTCCAACTCTGGCCAACTTGCACCGGCTTCCTATCCGTTTTCAGCTACAATTTAAGCTGATGATAATGGTTTTTAAGAGTTTTAAGGGCCCTTTTACTAAGGTGTGGTATGATTTTGCGCTTACCATGTGTTTTGGTAAATATTAATGCAGGTGCTGCACTGTTGCAGGCATGTTCCCAGCAGTTATTGCACTGTAATATATCCTAATGCATAGCAGTGGCATGTGTCATTAATGCAGTTGCACTTAACATCACCCACTGAGGTGATGTTAAGTGCATCCATTCGAACTGCAACATTGACACTGCGCGATATGTAACCCATCCTGCACCTCAGCCTGCCCATTCCTCGCCCCATCACGCATTTCACAGTTCCCACAGGAATTAGCACATGCTAACTATCAGGCTTGTGTATAACCATTAGTGCAGGCCCACACTATCAGTTACCATGTGCTAGTTCCCACAGTAACCGCTTAGTGTGCCTTAGTCCTCGCTACCCAAGATACTTGGCCAACTTACTTTTTACATCTTCTGAGACGTTTGTAACTTTAGTACATTCAGAGATATCGGCACCAGTATAGGCCTCCTCGGAATATTTGGATAGAGCTCGACTCTGGGTGTTTTTGAAAAATAGTTAAAGCTTTACCAGCAGGTAGTTGAACCTTGAAATATTAATTGACATTTGCTTCTTTTTCTAGTTTAAATTGTATATGAGGGGGCGTGGGGAAGGTGGAGCTGGAGGGGGAAGGAGGTTTGACAGGCTTGTGGGTTTAGGCTGTAATTTTAGATTAGATAGGCCATGTGGTCTTTTTCTGTCATCATATTTCTATGTTTATTTATTTATTTCGCTGCATTTATATCCCGCTTTTCACCGGGTAATTGATTGTATAGCTGTACAACACAATTTTTTAATTGTAATTTGCTTTAGGGGCAATGGAACATGAAACATCAAATTATACCAAATAAATATATAAGTAAACAAGTCCAATTTGCATATGACAAAACTACATGGAATATGAGAAACAGAAATGCTGCATCACAAATGTTTTCACCTCTCAAATTCAACAGAGCAACCTCCCCAACTCTTTCACTACAGTCTGGTCACTGTTTATCTGTTGAAGTAAGGACACAAGCACCTAATAAAATGTGGGAAACACGGCAGCAACCGTCCCACCCTCCAGGGCCAGATTTATGACCTTGGTGCCCATAGGCAAGACTGGAGATCTCTGGTGCAGAGGTTTCTCTTCCAGAGATCATAGATCATGGTCCTAAAGCAATAAGAATCACGATCCTGTTTAGCTCATCTTAACAATTTGATGCCTGTGTCTCCTGTTCCTAAATCCATGCCTGTAGTTCTCCACTCCTCCTCACCAAGCAGTCAGCTGAAGTGCTGAAAATGAGCAGGACTGGACTTGGAAGTGCCGAAGGTGGACTCTGCGTGAACCTGCTTGCGATCCCCTGTTAGCTAGTTTTTTTTCTCTTTGTTAAGAAGATTACACAGTGTCTCTTGGACTCACAGAAGTCAGTATTCTGCCCCTGAAACATCTCACCTAAACATTTTCAAATTATTCCTGTATTTAGCAGTGCTATCTGCAGGTGACGCAGTCAAACACTCTTGTATAACTGTACCATCTAAGTAAGATGTTTCAGCAGCTTTCTTGGCTGACTAGCTTATATGTTTAGAGGGTCATTTTCTAAGGTCTTTGTGCATGCATATGCAGTAAATACTCATAATAGACCTTTTATAAGCTTATCAAAGAACAAAGCACCAGGCATTGATGGCATTCCCTTTGAAGTGGTACAGCAATTGGATGCAATTGTTGCTATATTTGCAAGGCTCTGCCAGGAAATTTGGAAGACAACATCATGGCCAACTGACTGGAAAAGATCTGTGTTTATACCAATATTAAAGAAAAGTGCCCCGACTGACTGTGGAAATTATCGCACAATCGCTCTGATCCCACATGCCAGCAAGATTCTACTGAAGATTATTCAGCAGAGACTACAACCATACCTGGAACAAGAACTACCTGAAGTGCAAGCAGGGTTCAGGAAAGGGCGAGGAACAAGAGACATCATCGCAAATGTGAGATGGAGCCTTGAAAAGACAAAGGAATGCCAAAAGGATATCTATTTGTGCTTTATTGACTACAGCGAGGCTTTTGACTGTGTAAACCATGAGAAACTCTGGGCCACATTAAGAAGTATGGGCATTCCAGAAGCAACAGTTTGAATGGAACAAGGAGAAACAGAATGGTTTAAAATCAGCAAAGGTATATGACAAGGCTGCATACTTTCCCCCTACCTGTTTATATGCAGAACAATCATCAGAGAAGCAGGATTGTATGAAGACAATAGAGGTGTGAAGATTGGTGGAAGACGCATCAACAACCTTTGCTGTGCTGATGATACCACATTACTGGCTGGAAGATGATCTGAAACATTTGTTTCTCAAGATCAAGGAACATAGTCGTAAAATGGGCCTGCACCTTAATGTAAAGAAGACATAGATCCTGACAATTGGCAAAATCAAAAAGTTCATCATTAATGGAGAAGAAATTGAAATATTTATTTATTTATTTAATTTCTCTTCTATACCGCGCTATTCAATATCAGTGCGGTGTACATTTAACTGTAGCTTATACAATGCATACGTGACTGTATTGTATTTACAATAAAACAGGAAATATAACTTGGCTAGAAACTGGGGTAACTGTCTATAACTTATTTACATTATATACATTAGTAACTGTACTGTGCACAGTGAAGCTTACTTGAGGTTGCAGCTTTGGGGCTGGCTGCTCTCTGGTGTGCTGGTGTGGGGGTCTTGGTGCTTGGTGGACATGTTTGTTAGTTGACCTATGGGGCTGTTGTCTGGGTAATGCCGTATGAATAGGTGGTGCTTCAGCACTTTCCTGAATTGGGTCAGATCGGTGATTGTTCGGATGGCCGTAGGGAGGGCATTCCAGCATCTTGGTGCTTAGAGCATGAAAGCTCTATTAGATGTCGCGTGGGTGCATTTCGTTGTTTCCTTAGGGATAATCAGTGTATTGATAGCTGTGGATCTTCTGGACCTGTTAGGGGGTGTGAGATGGATTAACTCGGTGATGGAGGTGGAGGGTTGATTGTTTATGGCCTTGAAAACCATTACTAGTATCTTGAAACATAGGGGTATGTTTACTAAATTGCGTTAGTGCAATTCGCGTTAGGAGCCGCGGTAGTAAGGACATGGGCGGTACATCGTCACCACTAACGCGCGTTAAAAAAATTAACGAGCGTTACCGGGCACCGTGGCGCGTCACTGCGCGTTAAACGTAAGAAGACGTACAGACACACAGCACTGAAACAGAGCTGTAGCACAATGGTTACGATACTGACTGCTGTTACAGGCAGCATGGGTTCGAGTCCCCAGTGTGCCTAACGCAGAAGGCTGTCCCAGGCATCACCCTGTACATTACAGAGGGAAAGAGGAGGCATGTTTTTCGTTACGCTGAGTATTGGTGCCAGAAAAACACCCTCGGAGTGTGCCTAGCCACGTACGTTGGTGCGTGCATTGGTACGTGCGTAGCCCCGTGCGTAGCTGCGCGCGTACAATCGTGCGTGGGTACGTGTGTTTTTACGTGCGTGGGTACGTGTGTTTTTACGTGCGTGGGTACGTGTGTTTTTACCAGTGTGGGCATCTTATTTTACAGACTCTGTAGGGTGTCTTGCACCTATGCATTATGCTAGCAGATGTACGTGTGATGGCCTATGGTTTATCAGAGCCTGTGAGCAGGTGCTGGGGTTTCACAGGGTTGGATTGTGCCAGTCACACCCATGATGCACTGCACATGCAAATCAGCTGTCCACAGATACACACCATGGGGAATGCACCCCCACAGCACCTCGGCCTGGTAGGGGGAACTGACCATGTGCACCCCACAGCACCTCGGCCTGGTAGGGAGAACTGACCATGTGCACCCCACAGCACCTCGGCCTGGTAGGGAGAACTGACCATGTGCACCCCACAGCACCTCGGCCTGGTAGGGGGTACTGACCGTGTGTTGTACTGGCACAGAGTAGCTACACACCGTCACATTGTGCGGGTACTGTGCTCACCCTGAGGATGCAGTGAGGCGCCCAGCACCAGGTCCACAGCACCGTCCATGGCTGAAAGAGGCCATGGCGCAGGTCCAAAGCAGTGTTACTGTGTGAGATAGGTAGGTTCTGCAGGACCACCTTGGACATCTCTGTCTGTTTCAGTCAGGTGTAGCCCCATGCACCACCACCACCCCCCTCCCCCAGGGCTGAGGGTGGCAAACAGGGTCTCCCATCAAAAGATCCACAGTCTACCTCCCTGCAAAGGTGGCATAGAGGGGAACATTAACCCTAGTCCTGCTGAGGAACAGACACCCCACAGGGCAGTCAATGCAGCTCTGTACACAGCCATAACACAATAGCAGACAGACATTAGGCCTGGATATGGTATGCTGCACCCCACCACTATCTGATATTCCCCTGGTGCAAGCCATCAGCCACTGCACCCTGCAAGCCACTCCATCACAACACCTACCAGCTGCAAACAGTCTGCTAGTGCCCAGTGGAGATGCCTGCACCCAGAACTGGGATGTCAGCATACACAGCAAGCAGATACATCAGTGACTGGGCCCCAAAAGGAAACCCATATTTATCACATGAGAGAAATACTAGATAGCACTATGGGAGTGCTTAGCCATGCTGTGGTCACTGCACAGTCAGGGTGAGAGTGATCTCTCAGAAGGATATACTGAGGTCACCCTGTCTGTGTAGGTGGTGGCCGGGCACTACAATGTGCCTGTCACTGCCCTATGCCCTGTGCAGATGCACCCTGGCCAGGCCACCCTGTCTGGCCTATACCCATGGTACCTTGCTCCTCATTATGCACATTGGTACACAAGGCTGTTGGGGGGTCACTCCCCAGGGTGGTGAACACTGTCAGAGACCAGACCTGCAGCAAACACCGCAGACATCAGAATGATTGTTATGGTGGAGCTCAATGAGCAAACTGTGCTTAACGTAGGAATTGATATCTGCCAGTTATCATAGGGAACGTTTGATAGCTCTGTACCATATACCCAGGTGTAGGGTGGCATTGCTAAGGTATGCAACTGCTAGTATTGAGAGATACAGGCAGGGCCCAATGTCTTGCCTCTCCAGGAGGCGTTGGCCAATGGGGCCTGTGGGTGGGTGTGTGGCCCTGTTGGCTGCTGCTTTACGGCAGAGTTCCCCAACTCCAGTCCTGGTGTTCCAAACACTGTTCGGGTTTTCATGCTGTCCCTCATAAATATGCATGAGCTACATCTGCATACCATGGGGGTGGTGCATAGCTATGCAGCACAGGCATCTTTATTAGAGGCAGCATGAAGCCGGAATGGTGTGGGGCCCTCCAGGACTGCATTTGCGGGACTCTGCTTTAGGTAATGTGCCTGTTTCTGGTGTCTGTGTTTGGTGTGGTAAAATATAGGCCATGCGTATGTTCTCTGCAATAAAGGAGTGTCTTTACTATCACTGTTTAGTGGTGGGTAAAACTATGGGGACTGGGTTGGCAGGAGCCCCAGCTGGGATTTGAACCTGTGACCCTCTGGTCTTACAGGCACTGGCTGTGTCTGTTGCACCACACTGTGGCCACAGAGACAGTGCAGTCCCTGGAGTTAGTTAAACCGTCCTGACGAGTCAGAAACTCTGCTCTGCAACAGGTTTACTGTGGCCTCATTTACCTTGTATGCAGACAAAGGTGCACATAAACCTCAGAAAAGGGGCACACACCCATAACCAAGCTGGGCAACAATGATATCATTGGGAAACATTACACCACACGCCCAGGACAGCTCCATTACAATGTAATGCTCTTTGAAAGGGTCTGCGGAGCGTAGACCCTTCCACACATCATTTCTTTTTATTTTGGTGCTTTCCAGGGAGTGTTGTTCCTTGTTGCCCATTGCTATCACTGTTGCCCAGCTGAATTATGCTTTTTAAAATGTTTCTTGTGGTCATTTTTAACGTTTTATGTGAAATTTTGTTCTGTGTACATGTATCACACTGCTCACGTTTTGTGGGTTTCCCCGGTTTTTCTGTACATTGCTGACGGAAATGGTTTCTCTTCCCTTTAAATGCCTTTAACGACAGGTTTTCATTCGCGTTGGAATTGAGCTCAGAAATTCAGCGCGTTAGTATGAGGGGAGCCTCTCCCCGCCCACTCTCCGCCCATTGACCCCTTCTCTCTCCGCCCACTCTCTCCACCTTCTGCGCTGTTTTAACGCACCGCGGAGCTTTACGATCGTTAACTACGGTTAACGCGCGTAGTATGACGTTAACGGTCGTTAGCGCGTCGGTACGCGCGTTATACGGCACTTACGGTCGTTAATGTATAACGCGCGTTAGTCACGTTTACCGCACTTTAGTAAACATCCCCCATAGTCTGCCTTGGATTTGCCAGTGGATAAATAGTGGATAACTTTAACCTGCTTGGATCAATGTCAATAAAGAAATGATAACCAGTCAAAAAATCCAACAACTCATTGCTCTTGGCAGAATGGCTATGAAGGGCCTTGACAAAATTCTCAAGAACAGAGATGTCCCTCTCCATACAAAGATTTGACTTGTCTAAGCCTGGCATTTCCAGTAATGTCATACGGATATGAAGGTTGGACAGTGAAAAAGATAGACAGGAAAAAAACCGATGCCTTTGAATTATGGTGCTGGTAAGACATCCAGGTGGAGATGCCAGAGACACAGGTAGAGATATAGGCCTGCAGTGTCGGAGAAATATCAGGTGTCAAAAGATAGCTCTGAGAATCATCAGCGTAAAAATGATACTGAAATCCATAGGAGGAAATGAAAGTACCAAGGTACTGGGTGTAGAGAGAGAAAAGGAGAGGCCCCAAAACAGACCCTTGTGGAGCACCTACTGAGAGTGGAATAGAAGTGGAGGAGGAACCCTACTGAACCACATTGACTTCAGAAACGTCTGCCAAGCCCCCATCACCCCCATACTTGATTATGCAAACATAATATACCAGGTTCTCCCCAAATCCACCCTACTCCCCTTGCAACTCGCACAGAATGCAGCAGCCAGAATAATCATGGGCACCAGTCAGCGTATGCACATAACACTCATACTGAAGCACTTGCACTGGCTTCCCATCCACACGAGGGTTAAAAACGAGGCCTCGCTGACCATCTTTAAGACCATCCACCACCTCTCAGTGGACATTCTTCAGCCTCTCCTTCACCAAGAGAGCACAGAGAAAAGCCAATCAAAACCTCCTCTAAGTACCAGCATCATTTGCCCCTCTAACATCTCCACCTCCAGCCGAGCCTTGTCCTATGCACCAACCATCTGGAATTCCCTCTCTCCAGAGATTCATCGGAGAATTTTGTCGCAAGCTAAAATCCTTCCTCTTCCTGGAAATTTTGGTTCTGACATTTAGCCGCTGACCTGCTTGCCTCACCTTACAGTGTTTCTCATTGTTTCACCTGCAGCCCATCCATCAAACACAGCATATGTCATGTGTTCCCTATTAGCTAAGTTTAAGCTCATCTCAGCTAAGCCACTCCCCTGAGTCCAACGAATTTCATTGACTAGATATCATACAATAAATTTTGTATATTTGTTTAACCATTAGTTATTGTTAACTTTATTTCACATTGTTTACATAGTAACATAGTAAATGACAGCAGATAAAAAACAATATGGTCCATCTAGTCTGCCCAACAAGGCGGCAAGAGTAGGTACACCTACCGCTCCGTGCAGGTCGCCCCTCCCCATGCTTTTGTTTAGGGGTGTACCCACCGCTCCATGCAGATCACCCTTATTTGTTGAGATATAAGAGATAGTTATGTTTTTAAAAAAAATTGTATCCTGTTGCTATAAAGGGATCCACTGTGTTTACCTTTATTCTATGTAACGTTACTTGTTCTAATTGTTCCCTGTAAACCACTGTGACAGGTTATAAAAAAGTTGCTAAATAAATAGATAAATAAAATAAAATGGATCGATACAATAACAGCAGCTATGGGCACCACTCTGTCAACTATGAGCTGCCTGACTGAAGACTGAACACAGTTTAGGACAACTATCCAGAGAGTCACCATGAGCCGACACCGACTCGATGGCACTTAACAACAGCAACAACAAACTTATGCCATGCACGTGTTCAGGGGAAGGGTTTGGGTGGAGCTTGGCCAGGTCTGCATCTTCTCTACATGCAAACACTCAGTCCTGGAGCGGTCCCAGCAGCTATCTGGTTAGCAGCACTAAGCCACATAAAGTTAGGACAGGTCAATGGTTGTCCCAACAAGGACAATATCTCAATTCAAGAAACCACAGAAGATCTCTAAAGAAAAAAAAAGGGACTATAGTAGTTGATATGGAAGGGCAGACTAGATAGGCCATGTGGTCTTTTTCTGCAGACATGTTTCTGTATTCTAACTTTGTGTTCTTTTGCTATCAGGGTAGGGGCTAAATATCACCGCTAACCGGATAGCAAGGCTTCTGCAGGCGAAACTGGGAATTTGGGTCTGGATGACAGATAGGCTCCAGTACGGAATATCTGGGTTTAGTTAAAGTGGCAATGGCTAGGTCTTTTAAAGATGCTGACCACTGCCCCAAGCACCCCAAATCCTGCCCCCTATATGGACAGGTAATTCTGGCCACATAAGTTATACATTGAAAATGATCCATTCATGAAGCCCAGAATTTTATAAAAAATAGCTTAGAGAATTAGCCTTGCTGCTGACCACTCAGGTGCTTTTGACTATGGAGTAGAGGAGTAGCCTAATTGTTAGAGCACTGGCTTGGGAACCCAGAGACCAGGGGTTGATTCCCTCTAGCACTTCTTGTGGCCTTGGGCAAGTCACTTAACCCTCCATTGCCTCAGAAAATTCCAAGTTATCAATATCCTTGTTTAATGTATATTACCAAGTTTAAGTTACAATGTAAACCGCTTTGATTGAAATGATAAAGCGGTATATAAAAGCCTGTTAAATAAATATCAACCCAACAGAGTCATCTTTAAGAACCATTTGTTTTCCTAGACACAAAATAAAAATGTATGTTTTATGAAAAGGCCCTTGGAAGCCCTTTCTCCTGGTTTGAGTGTTTCCTGCAAAAGGTTCATCAGATGCAGCCTTTCTTGGAGATCAATGGACTAATGTTTCTTCTAATTACTACAAGTACAAGACCATTGAGACTGGCAGTTTGGAGTGATACAGAAGTTGAGGGATTAGGGAATATGTTCAGAAAGGAAAAGTTTGCAACTCTGGCCACGCTGCTTGTGAGAGAGGAATTCTCTCCCGTTGGGTTGTGCCTGAGCTTCAGAAGCCGGTTTCTCTGACCCCTTCTTGTCCCGTTTAGCACATGCATGCGGCTGTTCTTCTCGTGGAGCAGTGAGATGTCTGCGTAGGTTGGTTTAGGAGACATCAGTAGGTGTCAGTATTTCTTCTGTTTTCTTCTATCTTCACCCTGTAAAATGTACAGCTGGAACCCTTTCCTACGCTCCTGTATACCCAAACTAACCGCCTTATTAGGGACCCCATAGTCAGTTGGACTTTCAGGACTTCCACCATAAATACGTATGAGATATCTTTGCATAGGCTGGAGACTCAGTATGTGCAGATTTCTCTCACACATATGTTACTCAGGTCGCTGTATTTCCCTAGTGAATTAATGTGTAGTCTCTGTAGCTGCAGGGGGCCACTTGCCCTGCTGGCAATAGGAAGTAGAATGTGGGACTGGCTATGTAAATATCGTCCCCATTTGCAAAACCATTGATGTTATAGAGGGTATAAGAGCCTGAGTTTAGGAGGGAAATTTGTTTTTTATCTCTCTTCTCTTGACCAGAAACAAGTAGGGAGCAGCAGTTTGAGTCTCGGGCCTTGTGAAGGGTTGGATCTTGAAGAACGAAACTGATTTTGAGGTCAAGGAAAGTGAGTGGTTAACTCTTTTACCTTCTTTTTTACCAAGCTCAAGAGAGACCAGAGAGCTTCTGAGAGGTCGGCTTAGTCCTTGGAGAAAGGGAAATGTTGAGGGGCTTGGATCTTAGGCATAGGAACTTAAGTAAGCACCTGCACCCTATGCCACCACAGCGGCCGGCCTTTGTCATGCACAGCGGCACTAGGCAAGAAGCGGTAACACAAGCAAGAAAATTCAGTGCAGAGTCTGTGAGCTCTAGTGTGTGCCCCCCCCCCCCCACAAGACTATCAGTGCACAACAGTTCTGAGGCCCCACATGCAATGTTCTGCTCGTAATGCTGCTCCTGTGAGACTGTGATTCAGGTCAGGGTAGGATGCCAGCAGGAGGGAGCAGTGCTTCTGTGCTCTCTGCAGCTGCAGTAACCTCTTGGCTAGGGAGCCTCTCTCACTCCCGATGAGTTCTTCTAGTGGGGTGCCCCACTTTAAATCTGGCCCTTGGGACTCGTGGGGCATCAACAATCTTTCCTCTGTGTTAGCTATTAAAGGAGTTAAGGAGTAGCTTACAGACTCATTCTGAGCTGCAAATAGCGGGGATGGACGTCCCAACGGGATGTCCATCCCCGCTATTTGTGCCTCTTCCCTGTGGCGTCTAACTTCCCCGCCGGTTGTATGGGGAAGTTAGATGGGGGTGGGAAAGGGTAGATTTGGGGGCGGTGTTAGGGCAGGCAGTGGGTGGTCGCCAACCCCGATGTACAGGGCCGGCGACTTGATCGAGGAAGTTATTCCATTTCTGAGGTGGAATGACTTCCCCAATTTGGCAGGATCGACGGGCCCGGGGCTGGGAAGGAGCGGCAGGGGGCAGAGGGCATTCCCCGCAACCCGACCCTGGCCCTGAGAGGCCAGATCAGGGGTCACGCTGCAGGAAATTAGCTTCAGGAGCTGGCAGCCAGGGATCGTGGCTTTTAAATGGTTCCGTGGTGCCATGGTGCTGTGGCTCCATTTAAAAGCCCTGACTAGTTAGTCAGGCATAGCTTGTGCGTGCAGGCCAGGCTGAATCGTGATTCTGATCCCGCGGGGATAGACGTGCCCCATGGGATCCCACGGGGATAAACGTGCCCCATGGGATCAGAATTGTGACGCCCTCTGTCCTGTTGAGACGGGGCATACAGAGAACATGTAGGTTCGGGATGGAATCAGGCTGTTAGTGGTTAGAGCAGTGGGCTGGGAAGCAGGGTCTACTGTTTGTGGCATTGGGCGAATCACTTTATCTCCCATTGCCTCGGGTACCTGCCCTGTGGGGACAGAAAAGCACCTACTGTACCTGAGTGTAACTGGAAAGGCATGAGCTGCTAATAAACTCAGTAAAAAGGGTTTTGTCCCACACTACCTGCCCATAGGGAACAATGGAACAAGCTGCGACCAGTGAAAGAATTGGGAGGCTTTGGGGGTGGAGATAGCACGGGTGAGGCAGATGTGCCATGCAGGAACCCTTGTGCCATGCAGGAACTGCGAGCTATCCTGCAGTGAGACTTTGGCCTGGGTCCATGAAAGGAAGCCCTTTTTCCAAGCTGACTATCATCAGCCGCTTGTAAGTCTATATGAACACAATCCCCAAACACTTCACAGTAATCTGTACAAATCACCAAGGAGAATCTGACACGCCTGGTAATGAGACGGTGTTTCATTCCCTATTCTCTTTCTTCCTCTCTGAAAACTACAACCTCTTAACTATGACAGCTGGAGCAGTGTAACATGTTAATTATAGGACTGTACGGCTGCCTTCTGTAAGCGTTCTCTCTGCACTGCTACTTTACGCCCATCTACTACTGTCTGTTCACACAATGCTGCCTCACGACACTTAGCACGTCACACCTGCTGCTGGAGCGCTAACACCTTCAGACCTCGTTCTGTCAGTCTCACTAGCTGCTACTTAGGGACTCTGTCGAAAGAACTCAGGCAGAGCCCTGCGCTCGCTCAGATAAGCAGGTTTCAGGTTTGCTATGATGCGTCAGATCAAAGGCCCATCAACCCAGTATCCTGTTTCCCACAGTGACCAACCCAGGTCACAAGTACCTGGTAGGATCCCAAAAGGTAGATATAATCTATGCTGCTTGTCCCAGGGATAAGCACTGGATTTCCCCAGTCCTCTTTAATAATGGTTTATGGACTTTTCCTCCAGGAACTTGTCCAAACCTCTTGTAAACCCAGCTACACTAACAACTTTTACTATATCCTCAGCAATGAGTTTCAGAGCTAATTACACATTGAGTGAAAAAATATTTCCTCCGATTAGTCTTTAAAAGTGCACTTCACAGTAATCTGTGCAAATCACATTCAGGATATGTAGAACTGATGCTGTAGTTATCTTCTTTATGTATAGAGGTGATGCTTTAATCATATTTGGGATGTGCACAGGTGATACTGTACTAACATTACTACTACTGCTTAGCATTTGTATAGCACTACACGACACTATACAGAGACAGTCCCTGCACATAAGAGCGTACAATCTAGTCAAGAGACAACACAACAAATGGGGAGTTGGATATATCTAGCAGAATGGTGAGGAAACAGATAGGAAGTGAAGAGGAGACCAAGGGGATCAGAGTTCACAAGCCACCTCGAAAGGTGCGTTTTTAGCCTGGATTTGACCAGGATCACAGATGGAGCCTGACGTACTGAATTAAGTAGTTTGTTCCAGGCATAAGGAGCAGCAAGGTAGAAAAACTGAAGTTGGCAGTGGAAGGGAAGGGCACAATCAAGGTGTAGAGCTGATGCTGTAGTCGTACTGTGGATGTGTAGAGGTGACACTTTATTTATTTCTTTGTCAGGTTTTTTATGCTGATTTATAATTCAGTCAAAGTGGTTTATATTGTAACTTAAACTTGGTAATGTACATTAAACAGGGGCACTGATAACTTGGATTTTTCTGGGCAATGAAGGGTTAAGTAACTTGCCCAAGGCTACAAGGAGTGCTAGTGGGAAATGAACCCTGGTCTCTTGGTTCCCAAGCCAGTGCTTTAACCATTAGGCTCCTCCTCTACTTATATTCATATTTGGGAGGTATAGAGCTGATGCTGTAGTTGTGCTGTGGATGTGTAGAGGTGACGCTTTAGTCTTATTGGGAAGTGAAGAGCTGATGCTGTAGTTGTGCTGTGGATGTGTAGAGGTGACGCTTTAGTCATGTTCGGGACGTGAAGAACTGATATTGTAGTTGTGCTGTGGATGTGTAGAGGTGACGCTTTAGTCTTATTGGGGAGGTGTAGAGCTGATGCTGTAGTTGTGCTGTGGATGTGTAGAGGTGACGCTTTAGTCATGTTCGGGACGTGAAGAGCTGATGCTGTAGTTGTGCTGTGGATGTGTAAAGGTGACGCTTTAGTCATGTTCGGGACATGATGAGCTGATTCTGTAGCTGTACTGTGGATGTGTAGAGGTGACGCTTTAGTTATGTTTGGGACGTGAAGAACTGATATTGTAGTTGTGCTGTGGATGTGTAAAGATGACGCTTTAGTCATGTTCGGGACGTGAAGAGCTGATTCTGTAGCTGTACTGTGGATGTGTAGAGGTGACGCTTTAGTCTTATTGGGGAGGTGTAGAGCTGATGCTGTAGTTTATTTACAGTCTCTTATATACCGCACTATTCAGCATCAGCGCGGTTCACATGGAACAAAATGCTCAGTACATTTAACACGTATGAGTTTACAGGTAACAGGGTATAAATAACTTGGATAACCGGGGTAACTATCTATCTAGTTGTGCTGTGGATGTGTAGAGGTGACACTAGTCATGTTTTCAAGGTGTAGAATTGATGCTGTAGTTGTACTGTGGATGTGTAGAGGTGATGCTTTAGTCATTTTTGGGATGCATAGAGCTTATTCTGTAGTTGCTCCGATTTAAACTATGGCTCTATCTAAAGATAATGTGTCTCTTATAGCGAATACTGAAATGCTGCAGAATTCTACCCGTGCTTCAAACTTGAGGGTTTTGAACTTCCCTAGAATTGTCGGCACTTCTGTAATTGATATATTTAAACAGTATATGACTGAAATTCTTTCTGTACCAAAAGATTTGATTTCACCTATATCAAAGGCGTTTTACTTGTCTCAGAGTAAAAAGGAGCCTGGTTCTACCGTTTAAATTCTGATATGGATGTACTGAATGTATCTGATTTATTAAGCTCCCCAATGCAGGTTTCCACATTATTAATATCTTGTGCTTTAGTATCTGACAGAGATTGGATTTTGAGAATGTGCTATAAAAAGCGTTCTCTTCTCTTTTTGGGTGTTAAAATTTCTATCTTCCCTGATGTTGCCCATGAGACTCAGAGGAGGCGAAGGCAATTTTTACTTTTAAAACTGGATGTGACACAGTTGGGTGCTTCATTTATTTACGTTTTCCATGCAAATGCTTAGTGATTTATAAATTGCAAAGATATATATTTTTCCAGCCAAGTGATTTGCCAGCCTTTATCAATGCCAGGTTCTCAATTGTACCATCCTTGTCTGACCAGGAGGGGGTTACTTGACCGCTTTTCGGATGTTGACAGCCCGTGCCCTTTACAGCCACTTAATTTCTTATTAATGATGGAAGTTTTGTATTTATATAGTGTGGGGTTTCCTTGTCCCTCCATATTGTGGACTTTAGGGATTTCCTTTGGGTGTTTTTCTTCATTGCTTTGTATTGTATTTCTTTTGGATTTTCCTTTTCTGTACAAGTACACCTTCATCATATTTGTAAAACTGATAAATATTTAAAAAAAACAGAGCTGATGCTTTAGTCATGTTTGGGATGCTTAGATTTGATGTTGTAGTTCTACTGTACATGTGACACTTTAGTCATGTTTGGGATCTGTAGAACTCATGCTGTGTTTGTGTAGAGGTGATGCTTTATTTATTTTGTTTTATTTAACAGGTTTTTTATACTGCTTTATCATTTCTGTTGAAGCAGTTTACATTGTAATTAAACTTGGTAATGTACATTAAACAGGGACAGTGATAACTTGGATTTTTCCTGAGGTAATGGAGGGTTAAGTAACTTACCCAAGGCCACAAGGAATGCTAGTGGGAATTGAACCCTGGTCTCATGGTTCCCAAGCCAGTGCTCAAACCATTGTGCTACTCCTCCACTTATATTCATATTTGTGAAGTATAGAGCTGATGTTGTAGTTGTACTGTGGTTGTGTACAGGTGACCCTTTAGTCATGTTCGGGATCTGTAGAGCTGAAGCTGTAGTTGTACTGCAGATGTGTAGAAGTGATGCTTTAGTCACCTTTGTGATATGTAAAGGTGATACAATAGTCAAATTTGGGATTTGAAGAGACGACAGAGTAGTGGTCATGCTTTGGATATAATGAGATGACTGTAGACTAGAGATGATGAGAATTCATGCTCAGCACTTTGGCCATATATATGACAGAGTAGCCATCATGCTTTTGCAACAAGTCAAATGCGACCAAAAGAAATCATTGCAGTTCGCCGTCACGCAGGGAATACCTCAGGGATCAGCCTTGTCATCAATGCTCTTCAATATTTACATCCAACCCATATGTAACATCATCAAACACAAACTCTACTATCATATCTATGCCGACAACATCATGGTGTATGCTCCAATCAACCTACTAGCACCTAACACCATAACAATAACCAAATGTATTGAAGACATGAATGCCTGGCTCACAGCCAACAACCTGACAGTCAACTACGATAAAACTGAGGCAATGTTCGTCACCCGAAACACTAACTTCATTCCACCACAGACTATTAGTATTCTAAACAAACACATAGTAGTCAAAGATGAAGTCAAGTACCTGGGCATCACAATGGACAGAGCCCTGAACCTGAAATCTCATATCACCAAAACCGCAAACAAAGCCTACCAACGTCTGAGGATCATAAGAAAGATCAAACCATTGCTCCGCCAAGACCACTTCCGCACGGTATGCCAAGCACTCATCACACCTCTGCTTGATTATGGAAACTCATTATATCAAGGCCTCCCTCAGCATACCCTACACCTGCTCCAAATGGTGCAGAACATTACAGCACGCATCATTACTGACACTCCAAGATCTGAGCACATCACCACCATCTTACAACAACTACACTGGCTCCCAATGGTGGCCAGAGCAAAATTTAAAACAATCCTAATTATCTTCAAAATCATCCATCATCTATCGGCAGATGCACTACAAGAAATCATAACAAGAGATATCAGTAATAGACCAAGAAGGAACAATAATGACAACATGATCAGCACACCTGCAGGATACCACAAGACTAAACAAAATACTTCAAGAAGAGCTCCTTCACTATTGGCATCCACAGTATGGAACTCCCTCCCAACGAGCCTAAGGGCATTAGAAGACATCACAGAATTCCGCAAGAACCTTAAAACTCTGCTCTTTACAGAAACCTATGAGCAGATAGACAATAGTACCCACTCGAGCGGTATTGCCGCTAACCCTGCCAACTCAATACCCAATCAGCCCAACTAGACTCACAAAGATACCCTCATGCTAAATGTAACCCTCCAACTGTGCTGTCTAAATGTTGTTAAATACCCTCATGTTAAATGTTGTAAATCACCCACATGTTAAATGTAACCCCAATTGTGATGTCATGTAACCACTGTGATTGTAGGATAAGATGGTCTAAATAAATATAATGAGATGACGACTAGAGATGAAGAGAATTCATGCTTAGCACTTTGACTCTCTAAACAATGGTTCTGTACAGTAAGTAGGATTCAGGTAGAATTGGTAGTGTGGGAAATCTCTTTTGGAGAAATATGAAGAAGCTGGAAAGATGTATTTGTCTTCAGTAAAGAAGCAGGAATCAGAAAGAGAATACTACGGACTTACTGACTGGGCTTTATTGACTGTAGTTTTAACACTATTTTGGCTCACTGTACTTTTGAGATGGGTTTTTCTCCTTTATAGCCAAGACTGTTATCACTTTCTGATTGTTTTTCTTCCTCTAGTGTATGATCTTGCAGCATGATACACTGCTCTCTGTTTCTCTTTCTGGAATATTTGGGCATATTAAAGGCAAACTTTGAAAGAAGTGTGTGAGAAGTCAGCCCTCGGCCGATGACTTCTCTGGGCACTTGCAGTTCTTGGGAAAAGAGAGATATGGACCAATGTCTAAAGTGAGCCAGAGGGCTGCTGCCGTAATTAGAGAATGATGAAAAAGCAAAAAAGAGCAGCAACAGCCGAGCACTATAATAGTATTAATAATTGTTGGAAGATTTGTCTTGAGGGAAACTCCTCTCGTGACCACTCTTCTGTTTTACTCAATTTTAATCAGTGAACCCTTGTTAAAAATGTGTGAAAAAACACAGCCATGCGCCTCACACAAAATTAACTCAAAATTTATGTGAAAAAAACACCTCCGTGTTAATCTATAACACAATGCACTTACCTGAAGAAATGGCTTCAAATATCCATGGCTTCGTTCATTGGTCTAACTAGGCATGTGGTTTAAATTTCAACGGAGTCTCAAAAGGCCTCCATAATGTTTGGTTGCTATTTGCAGTCTCTGAAGTGTTGAAACAGGGCGTTCATAGTTGGTATGCCCTAAACACAGAGCTGTGTCCGCTGTTTGCCCTGCATTTTCTGCGAAGGATCGCTGTTTACACCATGTTCTTTTGTCAAGGACTGTGGTTGAGCATCATGTGGTTGCAGTTTAAAGAATTGGTGCTCGAGTTGAACAACGGGTCCTGGATGTTTGAAGACATTTCTTTAGATAAGTGCATTGTGTTATTAATTAACACAGAGGTGTTTTCACATATTTTAACAAGGGTTCACTGTTTAAAACTGAGTAAACCTTTATCTGAGTAAAACAGAAGAGTGGTCACGAGAGGAATTTTCCTCGAGACAAATCTTCCAACAATAACACAGGTACACTAAAAAAATTATTTTAAAACTGCCTCTAATGTTTCGATTGATTTTTACGTTTTTTGGTGCGCTGAATCCAAATCTGGTAACCAATTTGCTCCATCACGTACAGATGTTTTGCTACATTGGGTTAGCAGTTTGAGGTGAATGTTTCAGATTGAGTGCGATCGAGATAAAAGTTTCTTGGATGAATTCTTTATACTAATTGTTTAGTAGTTATTCAAATAAGAATAAAGAAAATTGTAACAAGGCAGCACATAAGAATAGAGTAATGTCAACAAAACACACTGTGATGGTAGCAAAATTGTCTGCACTTAAAACAGCCACATACATGTGCACAAACATTGAGCATATAAGAGTGAGGTTAGACACAAAGCAAAGCAAAGAAATGTGCAAAAAATGTTGTACAGGTATGTATGTAAGAATAGAAAACGCAAATCGCACCATTGCAATACATGAAGACAAAACACCCGATGGTGTGAAAATAAAATTCTAATAAATGAGATCCGACACTGTGGTAATAACCTGCAAATTTTTATTTCAAAGTTTAGTAAAAACACGATATTTGTCAACACAATTTAGATTTTAAAGTCATTCTTGGGTCAATCAATCTCCTGGTGGGCCCGTTTCTTCTTCCCCCGAATGCTTCTCTTGGTACGCTGCTTGGCGTATTTTTCATCTGGGGTTTCCCGCAGCAGCAACCAGCAGAAATCAGCCATCATAGTGGTGTTCCATCTTCCTTGGTACCTTCTCTCTGCGTCCTTGATGTCCTGGTGAAACCTTTCACCTTGTTCTTCACTGTACGCCCCCAAGTTTTCGGGAAAGTAGTTCACATGGGAGTGCAAGAAATGGACTTTCAGGCTCATGTTACAGCCTTGGTTCTTTGAAGGCATTGAGCATCCTGGCAACAATATCCTTATAGTTCTCATCCCGCCTGTTCCCCAAGAATTTGAGAACAACATCCTTGAAGGAATCCCAGGCTTCTTTTTCCTTCTCAGACATCGTTTCAGCGAATGCTCCATCTGAAATGAGTTTCCTTATATCAGGGCCAACAAACACTCCTTCCTTTAGCTTTGCTTCAGAAAGTCGGGGGAACTTTGAGCAAAGGTACCGAAAGCACTCACCATCTTTTGGAAGGGACTTGATGAATTGCTTAATGAGACCCAACTTAATGTGGAGAGGTGGTAATAGAATTTTATCACGAGGTACCAAGCTCTCATGAAGAACATTTTCTCACCGGGTCTCAAATACTCCCGAATTGGCCAGTCTTTTTTCCCCAGTGTAGGTCGCGGGCCCGGCTATCCCACAAGCAAAAGGAAGCAGGGATATTTGGTGAAACCGGATTGCTGCCCTAATAGCATGGATAGAATTTTAAAGTCTCCACAAACCATCCACTTATGCTCATCATAATGAATCTTCTGAAGAATCAGGGCCAAATTCTCGTATTTTTCTTGGAGAATAACAGAGTGAGCAATAGGAACTGAAGCGAATGTGTTGCCATTATGAAGAAGAACACCTTTTATGTTGTCTTTTGACGAATCAATGAACAGCCGCCATTCAGCAGGATCATACTTGAGTTTAAACGTTTCCATCACTCCGTATATATCGTTGCAAAATACCAAATCTTCCTCTGCTGAAATACTTCAAAAATTGTGTCTCGCGGTTGCGGTACCAATAAAAGTTGTTCCTGGTGACAATAGATTTTTGTTTAAGCCGAGAACCTAGCAGTTGGCAGCATCTTTTGGGAGTCCTAAATCCGGACTAAATCATTCAATTCAGCTTGAGAGAAAAGTTCAGGTTTCGGATCTGGTTCAGTTTCAAACTCGGAAGTACTGGACTCATCGGGAAAAGCCATCTGATGAGTCTCATCATGATCAGAACTGTCCACACAAATATGATCCAAAGATTTTGGTGGTTCAGGCACAGGTACTTCGTTGCTATGAGGCATAGGACTAATTGCTGAGGGAAGGTTGGGGTAACTTATTACGTTCTTATTTTTTAAGTTGTATCCCTTCACAATGCAAGAGCAAAAATAGCAGTCACTGCTGTGGTCTCTTTGTTCACGCAACATCATAGGTATTCCGAAACGAAATGCTTGTTTTTTACCTTTCATCCATAAGCGTAGATCTTCCTCACATGTCTTGCACACTTTGTGAGGAGCCCACGGTTTGTCTTGATCGCCTAACTTCAAACCGAAATAGGCGAAATATACTTTTTAATAAATGCAGAAATGTTCCTCTGCCGCTTTTTCACGGTATATTCCCCACAAATAAAACAAAAACTGTCCGGAGAGTTGACGCAACCTCTGGCTCTGTGAGCCATCACAAATACACAGCACTGCAAACTACAACTGTAGTGAACCACTTCGGAATAAAGCTGGATTACGACTGAGCAAACAAAAGGTAATAATGAACTTGCAAGAAACTGAAATTTGACAGGAACGTTCATGTCGCAACCACCGTGTTTGAGCGAGCGAACGAGGCGAGGCGAACAGGAAAGAACATGCGCCAGCGCGAGTACTGGATTTAGCCCCCGCCTCCCAATTGTCCTGTTAATGTATAAAATGAATACAAAACACTCTAAAATATCATGAGGGAGTGTTTCTAGTTAGTTAACCATTACAACCTCTATTTTGGGTCAAGAAAATAAACTGCAGTCGGCTAAAAAGAAATTATGTGAACATTCCTTATATGGGTAAGAAATCAAATTTTGCAAGAAAACGTGACGTGATGGAACATTTTGGCTATTTTTCCTGGATTCAGCACCCCAAAATCTATAGGAATCAGTTGCAAAACTGGAGGCAGTTTTTTGGTAGTGTACCTGTGTAATTATTAATACTATTATATTGCTCGGCTGTTACTGCTCTTTTTTGCTTTTTTCATGATTCTTTGAGCAGTTGTTGTTTGTTTTTGAGTAATTAGAGAATGAGCAGAAGGGACAATTTTTTGAGGAATTATTTGATGAGATGAAGAACAAAACTGAGAATGTATTATGCCTCTGTATAGGTCCTTGGTGTGACCGCACCTTGAGTACTGTGTGCAGTTCTGGTCGCCCCATCTTAAAAAGCAAATAGTGCAACTAAAAAAGGTTTGGAGAAGGGCAATAACACTAAAAAGGGACGGAATGGCTCCCTTATGAAGAGAGGCTAATGAGGTTAGGTTTTCAGCTTGGAAGAGATGACAGAGAGGGGATATGATAGAAGTTCATAAAATCATGAGTGGGTGGAACGGTTAAATGGGGAACAGCTGTTTAGCTTGTCAGACAACATGAAAACAAAAGGACATACTATAAAATACTGACCAGCAGATTAAAAACAAATCATTGTAAACATTTATGCAGTGCATAATTAAGCTGAGGTTTTGTTGTCGCGGGCTGTGGTCAAGGCAGCTGACATAGCAGGATTCAGAAGAGGTTTGGACAGGTCCATACAAAGTCCATAAAACATCATTAGCCAGGTACACCTGGGTTAGTTATTGCTTATCCCTGGAAATGAGCTATGAGAAATAGACCTACATGTGGGTTCTTCTGGGTACTTGTGACCTGGACTGGCCACTGTCGGAGACATGATGCAGAGCTTGGTCCGACTCTGCATTGCTCATCTTATGTTCTTCTGACGCGTGATCTCAGGTTGCTGGCATTGCAGCTCTTGGCCGTCTTGTCATATGTAGTAGAGAGCTGGTTGGAGGCAGTTTCTAATTTCAGTGTGTTGAATGGTAGCTTGAGTATTGCATGAGTGAGCATGTGTTTTGCATGAAGAATTTTGTGTGATCTAGTGTTTTCCATGTGGTTACGAGCGGGCATGTAGGCGGAAAATATAGTATGAACATATGTTGCCTTCATCCCCCATCTGTGGAAGCATATTTATATTTGTGATAATTAAGGATTAACAAGTCAAATTTCATTATCAACACCATTTCTGGAAGTTTATTTTTAGTTTTAAAAGACAGAAGGCAATCAGAGAGGAAAAGAAAAGGCATCATTTTTAGAAGAAGGCTGTGTGCCCCAGGCTGGCGTTTTTAACTGTTTTTTTCTAGGTTGTTTCATGCAACACTGGACATCTAGAGGGTAATTTTATAAAACCCTGCCTACTTAATGTGCATTTTCAAACCTGTTTTAGAAAGCTAAGTCCGTGCATACTTGATTTTATAAAATACAAGCATGAGTGTCTGAGAACGCGGCTTAAGTTAAGGTGCGATGACTTACAGCAGCCCTAAAGCTGGTGTGAATGCCTTCACCTGGGGCTGATACCCTTGACGAGCCTCATCCCTTGCGCCCCCCTCCCCAGCTGCCCCTCACTGCTGCTGTTGGCACCCTCACTGGGACCTACAGGGGCAGCAATGCCTTGAAACAGCACCATGGTGCTTACCTTCAAACTTTAGCCCAAAAAAAGAGAGGGTAACTGAAATATTAATTTTTGTTGGAACTCTCGTCTGGAAGAAGAGAAAGTAACCTCACCTTCATTATACATATAGTTCCGTCTTTCTTTATTATTTTAAAATAGGGGTTCACCCCTCAACAAGGATCAAGGGACTACAATCCCAATACCAACTTGTCCAAGTATGAAATAAACGATACTTAGCTTGAGTTTTGGCAATCCATAAAGTATCTTTCCACCTCAGCGGAGGTGATTGCCGGCATTTTTAAGTCCAGAATGTAGAATCTGTCCATAAGGAATTATCCTTAGATAGTCCTGGACATGCCTCTCAAGACCATATCTGTCAACTATCCAAAAGCGTGAACAATTATGTGACGCAACGTTGTGGGTTTCGAGCCTCCGTCATTCCCGGCTCTTTTTCAAACAAAGACGCTTTCCGTTGACTCAAAAAGCATCGAAACTTTTAAAGACCCCTAAGGATCACATGACCAGTCGGCATCCAATGGGCATAAAGGAAACCAGAAATACCGGCTAAATAATTGTCCACCAATCCATTTGAGAGTTTAAACCCCGCGGGATCACTGAATCAAGCAGGTAAATCCAAAGTTGTTCGCGATACGTGAACCTTCAAACTTTGGCACCATGGGGCTGTTTACTTCAGTCCCCACCGATGCCGACTTCCTTTTGTATGGGGACGGAAGCTGCTTCTGCCCCAATACGAACAGGAAGTTAGCATCGGTGCTGGTAGAAGTTTGGAGGTAAGCGCCACGGGACTGTTTCAAGCCATTGCCATTGCTTTATGCCCCAGTGAGGGGCGACTGCGGCGGCACTAGGCGGCCCCAGAGGGACAGCACTCTAGGCAACCAACTAGTTTGCTTAATGGTTGCGCCAGCCCTACCTATGCCTACCTGTTCAAATACCTGCATAAAAGTATAGTTTCCATGATCAATGGCCTGCTGTGCCTATGGTCTGTCCAAACTCTGCCCATATGCATGCCCACAGCGAAAGTACGTGTGATGCAAACAACATGCCAGCGCTGTTTCATAAAAGCTAATTTATGCACCTAATACTGACATCTAAAAGTAGTTCTCCAGAGCCCTCATTGTTTGCAGTGCACATGGTCACTTTTATCCTGGGCATATTGCAGTCAGTTTTCAGCAAGAAACAACCTGTGTTTCTGCTTAAAGCTGAGCAAGTACAGAGCCCCCCCCTCCCCCTCACACTAATACCATTTGTGTACTGAGCTCCTGCTATTTGTGTGAGGGGGAGATAAAATAAGGTAAACAAGCATATGTACTTTGGAAAATGTCAAGTATGTACACCATTCTCCCAATCTAAGAACACCCCCCCCCAGGGATGCCTCCCCAGATGCAGCTGAGAGTGTAAAGTGATATGCAGGGTGAGTCCAGTGGTGCACTGAGCCTAACATCGTGTCTTTTAACTTTCGAAAGGGAGACTATGATAAAATGAGGAAAACGGTTAAGAAAAAACTAAAAGGAGCGGTTGCAAAGGTTAAAAACTTACATCAAACTTGGGTGTTGTTTAAAAATACTATCCTGGAAGCCCAGACCAGCTGTATTCCATGCATTAAGAAAAGTGGAAGAAAGTCCAAAAAACTGCCAGCATGGTTTAAAGGTGAGATCAGAGAGGCTGTTGCTGCCAAAAAAGCATCTTTCAAGAAATGGCAAAAAGAGCCAAACGCTGAAAACTGGAAACAGCACAAGCACTGGCAAGTTAAATGCAAAGCATTGATAAGGCAGGCAAAGCGAGAATTTGAGAAGAAACTTGCTATGGAAGCAAAAACGCGGAATAAAGACTTTTTCAAGTACATTCGTAGCAAAAAGCCTGTGAGAGAGTCAATTGGACCATTAGATGATAGAGGGGTAAAAGGGGCAGTAAGAGGAGACAAGGCTATAGCGGAGAGACTGAATGAATTCTTTGCTTCAGTCTTTACTGAGGAAGATGTAGAGATGTTACCCAAGATTGAAGTGGTATTTAAAGGTGATACTGCAGAGGAATTGAGAGAAATATCGCTACACCGGGAAGATGTATTACAACTATTTGATAAACTGAATAGTAGCAAATCACCTGGACCGGATGGCATACATCCAAGAGTGTTGAGAGAACTGAAATATGAGATTGCAGACCTGCTAATAGTAATCTGTGAACTTTCATTAAAATCATCTGTAATACCTGAGGATTGGAGGATCACCAATGTAACTCCAATTTTTAAAAAGGGTTCCAGGGGTGATCCGGGAAACTACAGACCGGTGAGCCTGACATCAGTACCGGGGAAAATGGTAGAAACCATCATAAAAAACAAAATTACTCAGCATGTAGATAGTCATGGCCTAATGGGAGACAGCCAACATGGCTTTAGACAAGGAAGATCTTGTCTTACTAATCTGTTATGTTTTTTTGAAGGTGTGAATGAACAAGTAGACAAAGGTGAGTCAGTTGATATAGTGTATCTGGACTTTCAGAAAGCCTTTGACAAGGTCCCTCATCAGAGACTTTTGGCAAAACTAAAAAGTCATGGGATAGGAGACAGTGTACTATTGTGGATCGGGAACTGGTTAAAAGATAGAAAGCAGAGGGTAGGGCTAAATGGCCAATTTTCCCAATGAAAACAGGTGAATAGTGGAGTACCCCAGGGATCTGTACTGGGTCCGCTGCTTTTTGACATATTCATAAATTACCTTGAAAAGGGAATAACTAGTGAGGTTATCAAATTTTCAGATGACACAAAACTGTTTAAAGTTGTTAAAACTCGGGGATTGCGGAAAACTGCAGGAGGATCTGGATAAATTGGAAGACTGGGCATCCAAATGGCAGATGAAATTTAATGTGGACAAGTGCAAAGTTATGCACCTAGGAAAGAACAACCCACACTATGGTTACACAATGCAAGGTCCCACATTGGGAACCACCACCCAGGAAAAAGATTTAGGAGTCATCGTGGATAACATGTTAAAACCCTCCGCCCAGTGTGCAGCGGCGGCCAAGAAAGCAAATAAAATGCTAGGTATCATAAGGAAAGGAATGGAAAATAAAACAAAGGATATTATAATGCCTCTGTATCCATGGTACGACCGCACCTTGAATATTGTGTGCAATTCTGGTTGCCGTATTTTTAAAAGGATATAGCGTTATTAGAAAAGGTACAGAGAAGAGCCACCAAAATGGTAAAGGGGATGGAAGGTACCCCTATGAAGAGAGGCTACAAAGATTAGGGCTCTTCAACTTGGAAAAGAGACGGCTGAGGGGAGATATGATAGAGGTCTATAAATTAATGAATGGAGTGGAACGGGTAAACGTAGATCGATTGTTTACGTTATCAGAATATAGAAAGACTAGGGGACATGCAATGAAGCTACAGGGTAAACTATTTAAGACAAATAAGAGAAAATATTTTTTCACTCAACATGTAATCAAACTCTGGAATTAGTTACCGGAGGATGTAGTAAAGGCTGTTAGTGTAGCTGGGTTTAAAAAAGGTTTGGACAAGTTCCTGGAGGAAAGGTCCATAAACCATTATTAAGAAGGGACCCAGGATATCAATGCTTGACCCAGTACAAGCATTGTGGAACCTGTGTCTTTTGGGGAAACTGCTAGGTACTTGTGACCTGGATTGGCCACTGTTGGAAACAGGATACTGGGCTTGATGGACCTTGGTCTGACCCAGTATGGCATATCTTATGTTCTTATGTTCTCTGACAGTGAGCAGACTAGATGCACTCGCCAGATCCCAGTGGTGTGATCCCTGAGTCCACCCAGCTAATAACTATTCATGGACATGTCCAAAGCACCTTTTAAACTCAGCCATGCTATTAAGTTTTACCACATTTTATAGAACAGATTCCATTGTTTAAGTGATTATTAACTATAAAACAATACATTCCTAAATGTGTTGTAAAGTTCTTTTGTATTAGTTTCTTGGAGTGTCCCCCAGTATTAGTATTCTTTGAAGGAGTAAAAGACCATTGGCTATTTACCTATATCCATCCCACTCCGTATTTTATGACTTCTGTCATATCTTCGCAGTCGCCTCTTCTTCGTGCTGAAAAGTCCTAATCTTTATAGGCTTTCCTCATAGGGTTTTGTTCCATCCCTTTTATCATTTTGGTCACCCTTCTCTGTACCTTTTCTACTTCCACTGTATTCTTTCTGAAATATGGAGCGTGATTCAGATTTATTTATTTTTATTTATTTATTTAGCTGTATTTATATCCCGCTTTTCACCGGGTCAAAGCGGTTGGGGGATACATTTAACACGAGGGGATATGAGACACATACACTAATACTTACAGGGAACATGGGCAGTGGAGGGTTAAGTGGCTTGCCCAAGACCACAATGAGTGCCTATAGGACTAGAAATCCCAGTCCCTCCGGCCTGAGATTGCTGTCCCCAGGTGGGACTTGAACCCCCGGCCCTCCGGCCTGAAGTACCTTGTCCTAACCACTAGACCACTCCTCCCTCCGATAGTGGCACATCCGGGCCATCTGGATGGCTCCAAGCAAGATGGGCCCGTTTGGACCTGATTCTGGACAGCAGGAACCAGTATCAGGCTTGAGGACGGCCCAGCGAGTCCTGCAGGCGCCCCCGACTCCCACAGCCTTGGCCAAAGGTTTCCCCCACCGCCCGACCCATGGCTGGCCTGACATTATTTTATTTATTTATTTTATTTATTTACATTTTTTATATACCGCACTATTCGGCATCAGCGCGGTTTACAGAGAACAAAACAAAAACCAGAACAACAAGCTGTTCGGTGTTACATATAACAGGAGCATAAACTTGGAAAAAACAAATTTAAAATGGGAGAACTATCTACATGGAGTATATGATCGGTTAACTAGACAACATGGCCTGAATCGGGCGGCAGGGACCCCTACCCCCCCCCCCCCCGCACCCTGGCCCGATTGCTGGTTTTATACTGCTTATTCCACCTTTGAGGTAGAATAAGAAGTATATCCTCATGGGCCCGGCAGGACATACAAGGCTTTGATCTGAATCGGCCCTGTACATCCTGTCGGACTGGTCTGTCCCTGCTCTGCCCCGATCCTGCTCCCTCCTACCCCCCCCCCCACACCAGCTCTCCCCATCCTCATGCTCAGGGTGTACAGGAGCCAGAGGGGAAATTGGGCCAGGACAGCTTGCAGGGCTGCACGTTCCACTGGGACATGCAGCTCCACAACCCAGGTCGCAGAATCGGACCCATAGTGACCAGAAGTGTACAAAGTTCTGAACGCTGAAGATGTGGCCGCACCATGGACTTATGAAGAGTCATTAGGATGTTCTCAGTTTTTCCCTCCATTCTTTCCTAATAATTCCTAATAATGTATTTGCTTTTTGACTGCTGCCGCACGCTGCACTGAGGATGACTCCTAGGTGGTAACTCCTAACATGGAACCCAGCATGTTCTACTGTAGTAGCGATTATTTTTTCCAATATCTTCATTACATTTCATCTGCCATTTAAAATGAGCCATTCCCTAGTCTAACACTGCCCTCCTGCAGCTCCTCACAATCACTCATTTATTAACTATTTTAAATAATTATGTGTCATCTGCAGATTTGATCCCCTCAATCACTGGTCTTTTGGTCCCAGTACAGATCCTTGGGGCACTCATTATTCGCCTTTCTCCATTGGGAGGTGCATTTCAAATTGATTTACCTGGGTAAAAAGCATTTGCCCTGTGTTAATCAGCTGCCTGAAAATGATATTACTTTACGGGACTTGATAACACACCTCAGCAGAGAGCCTGAACTGTGGAACCATTCAATCAAACTACAAAGAATATATTTAGCTATAAGTACAATCAAAATGTTATAAAATAAAACCTAATAATCCCACCTAACTCACCAACGCCATCAGTGTGCTTAGAGGTCCACACCTTGTTCTGCCATGCCTGCCTTTTAGACAGAGTGATAGGAGGTGTTGCTGGGGATGTGCTGAGGCCAGGAGAGAGGGCTACATGTGATAAATGACGTTTCATCTTCCAGCAAAGGCAAGTGACGGAGATCCCTTTATACCAGTGGTACATTTCAAAGCATGTCATTTTAGCTGCGTTTTTCAGGGGTGCATTTAGATGGGGAGAGAAAATGTAAGCATGTAGATTACATTTCCAAATCTTTGCTTATTGTTTTTAAGGAAAAATTCATTTGCAGGAAAAGTAGGTACCAGTGGGCTGCGGCACTTTGTACTCATGCAAGTTTCAAGTGTACGTTCATTTAGAAAAGTGATGCAGATCCTTAGCGGGTCATTCTAAAAGGTTCAGTTGTGGTTTGAACGTCAGAATCACAGATACGTCTCCGTGACCATTCCATAAATGCCATTTGCAGACGTCTCCAGTATAGGGGTGTTCAAGAAGGCACAGGGATGTGGCGGAAGCATGTCTGGGGAGCGGCTTTGGACTTACACGTCCGCATTCAATCCCAGAAGCAGTAGAGTCTTCTGCAGGCACTTGCATGTTTGTTCCTGCTTCAGGCATGAAGAGAAATCAGGAAAGTTTCACCTTAAAACATCCAGAGAGCATAGACAAGCTGCAGAAGGCCCACACTGGGATTTGAACCCTGGCCTCCCAGTTCTTAAGGCCCTACTCTAACCAGTATGCTATTAGATGTCTTGCTTCTAAAATGCTCTCCTGGGGACATCTATATAGACATCTGATACACGTGCATATGGGGCACATCCATGTTTTTGGAATTGTGCCTGAACTTGCACATATCCGCCTTTCTTTTCAGACGTTCTGGCTTTGATGTCCCAGATTGTACTTGGGCGTCCCATTTGAAATGTGTCTCTTAGGGTATTTATGGTTTTTGCCATAATGAAGACAGTTTCAAAGCTACCCCCTGTGACGTGGCATTTTAGACAGGATGTTTAGAAAGAATCTGGGACATCCAGAGAAGAATATCCAAAAACCAGGGGAGTGACAGTAGAGCCTTCAGAAATTGCCCCATCTCCACCCTGAAAAATGAACATCCCAGTAACCATTTCTAAAGACTGCTTCCACGCTGATAGCAAGGCCAGGTGCATGCATGAATGTAGACTATTTTACAAATCTGGACGTCCCTGAAGTGCATGACCTCCGAACCGGGTCCACTAGGCCAAAGGGGGGGGGGGGAGTATCTATGCTATGAGACTATGTCCTGCCCTGACATTTCATATACTTAGACGTGTGGCAGTGGGCCAGTAATATCTTCGGAGTATGTATTTATGGGAAGGTTTCTTTGGCTGAGAAATATTAACCGTTGCACTGTAAGCACATTTTGCTCTTCCACCTGGAAGTGTTGCAGCCATGAAACGAGAACCTTTTTGTACCTTATTCATGGTCAGGAGAAGGTATAGGCATGGAAGCCTCAACAACCAGGACCTGACATGCCTGCACCATGCCCTGTGCTACGTGGGGTCTTGCACAAGGGTCTTCTATATGCCCAGCTTTCTAAAATGGCTCTGGGGATGTCTCCATGATTTGCAGATCTGTGTGTCCGTTTTCTGCTGTCAGACTCATGAATAGAGCTTCTAAAATGACAGTCTCCTATCTTTAAACCAGTTCACGATGCCTAACAGGACATTGCCTCTTGTGCTATGATTATCATATCTTCCCTGTCCTGGTACAAGAGGAAATGTTCTGTTAAGCACCGTGAACTGTCATAGAGACATCCAAATACTTGCAAGATAGTAATAATGCACAAGAAGTAAAACTGATAAAAGAGAAAGGGGGACAGACTGAGGAGGAACACCAGGAAATAGTTTTTCACGAATAGGGTAGTAAATGTGTAAAATGCCCTTCCAGGGTGTGTGCTGGTGGCAGCATGGGTGGCTCTATCATTAGGCAGGATGAGGCCACTGTCTTAGGTGGCAAAGTTTTGGGAAAAGAAAAAAATGCCTCCCAAACACCACAGCGGTGGCCGCCTCATCCTGCCTCATCTTTTTCCGCCACTTCTCTTGAGTTTGAGGTGGGCAGCAGTGGTCTGGTGGCATTAAAAATCCTCCCACCAAAATATGGAGCCTTTGAAACTTCTGCATGCTTGGAAGGTTCTGCCAGTCCCGCCCTCTTCTGACACATTTTCAGGGCGATGCAGAAAGCCGGCATTGAAGTTGCGCGCTATTTGCTGTGTACACGTTTTCGTAGTGCACTGATAGCATGAGCCCTCAGTGCCAGTATGCAGCAAAGGGCATGTATTCAAATGAGCTGTGTGCAAACCTTCGACGTAAAGTTGAAAGGAGGGGAGTCAACGCATGTGCAAACAACAGACACGTTACAAGTGGCTGTGTGCATATGCGCGTACATGTCAAACACTCACGTTATGCGCACAGGGTGTGCAGATTCTTTCGGCGATCAGCTCATAATATTCAACACTATTTTGCCGAAAAACATTTTTTTATAAAATCACAACAAAGAGACATAACAGTAAATAGAGAATGGTATAAGTGAGACCAAACAACACACAAGGATAAGAAGCAAAAGACACTTTCTCTTGAACACCGAACTTTGGCTTATATGCTGAAAGATACACGCAGAAAATTTTCACATCAAAGGTAACTGTTCACCGATACATACCCTGAAACACATTTTCCCCACACGCACATGGGGCGGCATTTCCAAGGCATTTATATGGGTAACTGCCCTAGTTACCATGTAAATGCCTTAACCGTGATTTTTCCAAAAGCACCTACATCGGTAGCCCCTTTGGAAAATCCTGGCTAAGTCCCTATTGCGCCGTGATGCTCTGCGGTTAGCACTGAGGCGCGTGTTGGGGGCATTCTGGGCCAGAGGAAAGGGTTTCCCTCACCTATCTTTCAGGCGCAGGGACTAAGCAGGTAGCATCGAAAATCGCTGCTACCCACTTAGCCTCAGCAGCTGCCGGCATCTCCAAGGAAACCTGGATTTTCACTTCTGTCACCGCCCAGGTGTTTGTCACCTCAGACCCAGTGTACAGATATTAGCGCTCCTGCTGGTTATAGATGCATTGCTCTGCATTGGGTGAAGATCTTATTTGCATGTATTTTAATTTGTGCAGCTCGTTTGCATATTATTTGAATATGCTTGGTGTTGCTGTGTCACATACTTTTCTTTTGCTGTTTACGCATGTGTCAATCTCTTTTCTGCATTTGGCACGACCAAACTTGTGCATATGAGTTGTGTTATCTGCACTCAAAGGGTGCACTAGAATTTCTGCATCGGCCTGTTTATGTCAGAGGGTTTGAGACCAGCAGGAGTCACAAAGATCCCACCCTTGATTTTTCAATTGCCACTGCTGCTGCTACCACAGATGTTGCAGAGATAGCAAAGGTGGTGGTAGCAGTGGTCGACTTGTTGGGGGGAAGTGGTGAGAAGGGAAACAGGAGATGCTGATGGGGAACAGATACTGGACATGGCGTGGGGGGTGGAGGGTAGATAATGGACATGGGGTAGAGGATAGAGATCAGATGCTAGACATGAGATAGGGATGGAGGGCAGATACAGCATACAGAGAAGAGGGTGGATGGCAGATGGTAGATATGGGGTAAGAGGAGGAGGGCAGGTAGTCGACATGGGATGGGGTGGATATCAGATGCTGGACATGAGATGAGGAGGAGGAGGGTAGATGTAGTAAAGGGGGTAAGGGAATGGAAGATAGATGGTGGACACAGAATCAGAGGGCACGTGCTAGACATGGGGTGGGGACATAGAGAGCTGATACTGGGCATGGAATGGGGGGAATAAGGAGATAGAGGAGAGATGCTGGATATGGAGATGTAATGATTGGCATAGAGAGGAAGAGAGGGGAGATGCTAGACACCGGGTGGTGGAAGAGAGATGGGGGTGATTCAGTATATGAGGTAAGGATACAAAGAGTGAGGGGGAATGCTGGACACAGGGAGGATAAGGTGAAGAAGGGGGGAGGCTTTAGATGTTGGTCCTTGCTTCTTCTTTTTGCTCCGCGGTGTGGGATCACCTTGCACCTCCTTTGTTTTTGCAGAGTATGTATTTACGTTTAATGTTGTGCTGGTCCAGTGTGCAGTGTCAGGAGCTGGTAGGTTTTATTTTAGATTCCCAGGTTATAATCATTAAACTGCTATGATTTTTGCTGCATATAATTAGCATTGCAACGTTTTTCTAAAAAACTATAGTGCCTGGGAATATGTTCCTTTCTTTATTCTTGGGGCAACCAGCTTACTGATGTTGTGACTGAGGGGGACCCCCTGTTCCCTGGCTAATGCTTTGGGAAGGCTCCTCCATTTTTGGTACTGGGATCACCACCAACCCACTTCTCATCTCAGGCAGCCCTTGGGAGGCATTTAAGCCAGTAATAGAGTAAAAGGCTTGGGATAAGCACAGAGGATCCTTAGTTGCTGAAGTGGTGAGGAGAAAGAACACAACCCAGAGACGCCATCAGCAGCAATATTATTTATAAACCATTTTTCACTTTAACAGTGGCCAAGGCAGGTTAAGAGCATCAGAACCACACGAGAACAGTAAAAACACAGTCACAATAAATAAAATTGAAAATGACCCGTAGCCCAAGCAGGCCCGTAGGAACGTCTCACGCTAATGTAGCTGAAAGCGCAGGCTTCTAACTGCATTTGAGAAGGGAAATTCTCTACCAGACTATTTTAGCCAGGCAAATGACCCTCTGTGGGGAACCTATATTCCAGAACCAAACATTTCTCCTATCCAGGCTGTTTCACTGTTATTGCAGCCACCCAATGGCAGCGTAAAACTTATTCGCAAGAAAGGAATTCAAACAACTTGTGTTTCTTTAAATATCTGTCTGTTAGTAGATCGCTGAGTAATCTCATGTGCTATCAGTGAGCGCACTGTGCACATCTCTTACAGAAACAGACACATAAGGCGCTCTGTAGCGCATCCTGTCTTTGCACTTTGTCAGGAGCGGGTGTATCTCCAGGAAAGGGAGAGGGCAGCTGTAGGACTTGAAGGATTCCTGAAGGGTCTTTGGGGATTCAGCATCCCTCTGCCTTTGCTTGACAAGACCCAAGCCCAGGGTTGGCCGCTACAGAAGCTGTCAGGAGCACACCCATAGGATCTGTCAGCAGACTTTGATAAAGTCACTGTACAAGGGAGGGGAAAAGCCTTATGCTCTGGGGGGAGAGCTGGAAAGCTACAGCCTGCTGCATTATAGCCACCCTAGAATCTTTCCTGCCTTAAACTAAAAGGGTCTTGGGGCCAGAAGTCCTAAACCTGAACTAATCCCGTTGGGGGGTCTCTGCAACTCTCGCATAGAGGAGCTGAGGGAACCTGTTCAGCAAGAACCAGCCTTTCTGGATACAAATAGACCGGCTTTGCTTTGAATCCACTGGACAACGAATTTGTTCAAACGTTGTGCATCCTGAAACATTTTTGGTGATTATGATAGATAGCTTCAAGCTGAACACAAATATAATTTCAGATTGTCTGTATCACGTAGGAAGTTGGAGAAACATGAAATTAACATTTTAACTGAATTTAGCATGTTTAATTGCACAGCAATGCTGACCTATTGCACTAGTTCACCTGAGCTAAAAATATTTTGCTCCTGTTTTTCATTTGTACTCAGTATCTGATGTTTCTCGTCTCGGTGTCCAACAATAGCGGCCAGCATTGATTGGTTCCAGTTGCCCTGATAATCGCTTTTCCGTCATCGCAATGTCCTTGTGAAACCTTTCACCATCTTCATCGCTGACTGCACCAAGATCAGCATGGAAGAAGTCCAAGCGTGAATGCAGAAAATGAACCTTCAGTGACATGTTGCACTTCATGGTTTTGTATGCTTGAAGCATGTTGTCAACCAGCTGGACGTTGTTTGGTGCCTTGTAATTGCCAAAATAATTCTTATCAACATCCCTGAATGCCTTCCATGTGATTTTCTCAGACCCCATTAGCAGATCTTCAAACTGCTTGTCTTTGATGTGTCTGACTTGAGGACCCACAAAAATGCCTTCCTTAATCTTGGCATCAATTATTCTTGGAAACATCTGTCTCAAATATCGAAATCCTTAACCTTCCTTGTTCATCGCTTTCACAAATTTTTTCATCAGTCTGAGTTTTATTTGAAGAGGAGGCACAAATATCTTACTTGCGTTGACAAGTGGTTCATATGCCACATTTCTCTGTCATGGAACTAAACACTTAAGGAGCGGCCAGTTCTTTTTAATGTAATGAGACTCTCTAGCACGGGAGTCCCATTCACAAATGAAACAGTACTTGGTATACCCGAGCTGCATTCCTAGTAGCAGTGCCACTACTTTTAGATCACCACAGATGTACTGTATGTGTTTTAACAATAGTTCCATGTTTTTGTAGGTTTCTTTCATGTGCGCTGCATAGGCAATAGGTATTGAAGGGTGGACATTGCCATTGTGTAACAAGACTGCTTTCAGGCTTAACAGTGTTGAATTGATAAAAAGGCGCCATGGCCGAGGGTCGTGCCCCACAACCCAAAGCTGAGAACAGCTCATCACTGTCAGTGCAGCAACAGGTTGTCAACCTGCACAAAGACATTTTTTATATCTTCTTGGCGGGTCCAAAAGACAGAAATTTTCATACCTGGTGACAGCAAACCCCATCCTTGCAGTCCTGAACCAAGAAATTCAGCTTTTGTTTTTGACAAACTTAAGGCCCTCACCAGGTCATTCAATTCTGACTGTGTTATCAGATAAGACACACCAGACATAAACAGTTCAAAATCTGGATCCATGTCGTTTTCCATGTCTGGCCCGTGTATTGTGGCATCTTTGTCTGCTTCATGTCTCTGGTGGCTTCGGTACTGGCAGACTGTCATCATGCGGCACTGGGTCTCATGGCTGAAGACAGACTGGGGTATTCAATAGATTTCTTATTTTTAGCAGAGAAGCTGGATACATTGGTCAGACAGAAGTAGCAGTCTGTCACGTGATCCTTCTGTTCTCGCCATATCATTGGAACTGCAAACAGCATGACTTCCAAATACCTCTGAGCCAAACTCTGAGATGGACAGCACATGGTGCATAGCAAACGTGAGGAGCTCAGGATTTGTCTTGATTGCCAACTTTACAACTGAAGTAGAGCTCATACTCTTTCTTAATAAGTACAGTCATGCTGCATCTTTGAGGCTTAAGCGCCTACTCAACACAAATATAATAGAATGTATCACGGCTATTGCGACATTGATGAGACAGTTCTGCTGTAACGAATCATCATTTAGACAAAAAACGTATCTGTAAATGCTATTGTTAAGTACACAAACTGATATCAATGTCATGCATAACATCTGTGTATGAAATCTGCTTTTATAGCCTGTACTGCCAGCATCCATCCTGACTAAGCATGCTCATGCATTCCTGAGCAGTTGCATTTCCATTGCACGTTGTGAACCTGCACTGAGTGCATGCCCAGACATGTCTGGATTAAACAAAACAGCTTACTTTCTAGGCAACATATGAGTAGACTTAAAATATGTGAGGAAATCTCAAAAATAGGCAATTGCAAAAAAATGGTATGTGACAGGAAATTTTCAAGGTGATTTTCTTGATCAGCAACCCAAAATCCATAAGATACATCCAAAATCTTTGTTGTCCAGTGATCTCTGTAATAGTTCTACTTCCAAATAAAGGAGCATGTTTACTGAACCGTGTCAAGTGTTAGGTGTGGTTTTCCACATGCTAAGCACATTGAGCTAAAAGATGGTGCTGGGCCTCATGGTAAAGATCCTGCACTAAGCTGTTAGCACATGATTAAGGGGGGATTGGGCAGGCTATGGGAGAAAGATGGATGGGAATGTCGCAGCGCAGTTAGCATGGCCGTTATGGATGCTTTTTAACTGTTGTTATAGCAAACGCTGTGAAAAGCTCTTATTCAATCACTCACCCACAGAAGGAAAACTCACAGACAGGCTGGAATGCAAACAGGATCTTTAATGTGCACACAGGATCAGACAGAGAGCCGGTACCCTCCAACAAAAAGTCTGAGCCCCGAGGGACGTCCTACAATGCCTTATATACAGTACAGTTTTAAACTCATTCTACAATCCCATTTGCCACAGGTATTTCCTGCTCACCAATCAGCAGCCCCTGGGGAAGGTACCTGGGTGACCTGTTCAAACCGGTGTGCTCTTTTCTGTTGGTTTCTGGGCTAGGAGATACTGTGCTCAGACCTGGAGTGGGGGAAGGGTGTCTACTGAAATCTCAATGCCTTCTCTTAGCAGGCTGATTACCTCATGGCTTGGGGGAAGGGTCAGGCTGATCACTTGTGTAAGAGCCTCATGGCTTGCGGGGGAAGGGTCAGGCTGATCACTTGTGTAAGAGCCTCATGGCTTGCGGGGGAAGGGTCAGGCTGATAAGAGCTTCATGGCTGCCTCACTCCCCCCTTTTTAAGTGAGACCTCAACCGCTAGAGGCGGTTGAGGGCTGTATTACTGGAGGCAAGCCGCAGAGGGGTACACTGGGTCAGGGCCATGACAGTGGTAACCGCCTTGCGCTCTACCAGGGTATCGAGGGTGGTGGTAATGAAGCGGTAAAGAATGGGGATACAACATGGCAGAATGGCACATAGCAGTAAAATAAAAAGAACCCCTACCACTGGGATTTTAGTCCCCCTGGTCAACTGAACCACTTCATAAACCACCCAGGACCCATGGACGGGTCAGCAATATGATTAACTAGATCACCCAGGTCTTGGATAGAGTGTTCAATGGAAACACCTGTGTCAGTGAGTTTAAAACACCACATACCCTATACCCTCTGTAGCAACTCCTGCACAAAAGTTTTTGTTCCGTGTGCAAAAGTTGCTGTTCTGACTGTAAAAGGTTGCAGGGCCTGCAGAGGCCTCTTTCCTTTGGGACAAAGGAGGGCCGTGTGCAGAAAGTCTGCAGAGGCTTCTTTCCTTTGGGGCAAAGGCTCTTTCCCTGGGATCCACCCTTATCAGCATATTAATGGCTTTTATTCTTGCTAGTGTTGAGTCATTCTGGCTGCACCCTGCCATTCCCTTTGCTTCATTAATCACTGGCACTGTAGTCTTCAGGGCATATGAGTACTTTGTATCACCAGCTTTGTTTGGCCTGTTTAACTTGTCCAGGCTTGCTCAGGCCTGTTTAACCTATTCAGGCCTGGCATGTCTTTTCTTGTGCTGGGTCCATTTTCTGTGCACTTTCAGGCCTGACCTGTTTCTTAGCTAGGTCCATTCTCTGTGCACTTCTGTTCAGAGTATGGTTCCCCCTGGCTTTACTCTTGTTGTGCTGGGCTCTGGGTACTCATTTTCGTAGCCCACATGTTTTTTTTTTTTCGTGCCATCATAATGTATTACAGCCTCAGGCAAGGATGCAGCCATACTAGACATACCTATCAGCCAATTTCCCTTCATTCCCAATTTTTCTTTTTCTTTTCTTGTTTATGGGGCAAAGGTAATCCCACTAAGGGCAATGGACAAGCAACCATTTGAGACAGATATTGAGACAGATAGGGGTCATCAGAAAAGCAGCTTCTGGTACTGTTCCCTAGAGACAACATACATTGTAACATCATTTTCTTGCAGCTGGTCAATAATATTGAAAACACATAACATGAAAGTATGTCAAAAGCAGCAGTGCTTAATAATGTGATAAAGAATGTTCTGAGAATAGTACAGCAAAAACTTGAGCTGGTGTGGGTATTGCAGTTGCTGAAGCCGAAATGGCTTGCAGACTTCAGCCACCTTCCAAGAAAACAACATTAAAAGGATAACAATACAATCATTCACAGAAGCCCCCAAAACCCCCCAGTCAGTCCAATAGTTCTTTTTTCCTGCCTCTCAGCAGTTCCCCAGGACCTCGCAGTGTGCTCCACCCCTCTCTGAAGTTTAAGTTCTGCTTCTCTTAAAAATTTAAACCTCCCATTCTCATAGGCAGACACCCTGGCCCGTTTTCAATGTGACACACTGATCCAGATAGGGACTCCTTCACACCTCTCAGCGGTGGGCAGCTCTGAGTTCTCGGGATGGTCTGCTCCATCTGGATCCCGGCCACCCCCCTCATCTTGTGTTACGATTCGGACATTCATTCTTCCAATGTCCCTCCTCTTTGCAGTAGGCACATTGATTGGGGGCCAGGGGAAACCTCGGCCCCCCGTATCCGCGGCCTCGCCCTCGTTCTTCTGCGCTGGACAAAGTAGAAAGCAGTTGTCTAGTGTCCGACCAGGCAGGCTGGTGTGTCTGCATACTACTGGTCATAAGATCTGTCAGTTCTTGGGGCTTTTCAGTATAGGAAGCATAATGGGTTTTCCAGTTCAACAGGTCTGTGGTGGAGAAAGGGACATAAATCAGGCTGGATGGTCCCAGTGTCACACGCCCAGCAGCATCAAGGTACGGGAGCCCCTGTACTTGTAGTGGCAATTGGAGATCATGCGAACGCAGGCGGCAGGCTACCGGGGTGGACGATTCAAGCTCAGCCTGTGTGCTCTCAGGGGAGGAGATGGTGGCACTAGAGGTGGTACCAGGAGTGGGAGGGGAGTCTGAAGATGAGGGGCTGGAATCCGCAGAATCTTCTCTAAATCTGGCATCACCCACCCCAAGAGGAGGTCTTCCTGACTCTTCAGCTAGGGGCGGACCCTGCAGTGGTGCAGATGGGACATGAGGTTGAAGCAGAGGGAGAGGGCGTGGAGGAATGTCTGGAGGGTCCCGCCCCTGGTAGATAGAGGCGGGTGTCCATCCCTTTTGGCGACCACTGGCCGCCACCATTATTCTGCACTGATCCTCGTGACAGCGCTGGAACCATCTTGGTCTGAGCTGGCATATGGCCAGCCATGAATCAATATAAGGGAACTGGTCAGGGCGCTCTCTTGCAACAATTTGATGGAGCAAAGACACAGTGGACAGGTCAGTGGACCCCTGGGGAGGCCACAACTTAACTAAGGCTGGCCATTCCCTCTCACATAGAAAAGATAATCTGGAGGCGGAGAGAGGTACCCCATAATCCTCTCTAAACGCAGATTTAAAATTGTGAAGCATGTACTGTAGGGGCGTTTTTTTCTTTTGACTTTCCCGACCCCATGCTCTAATTCTAGTTCAATAACTAAATACAGCATGCAATGTGGATCAGATCTCTTAACCTAATCTCAATTCAGAAAAAATGCAATTTACAATAAGAAAAAAATGCAATTTACAATACAGATCCTATCTAGTCTTAATTCAGGAGGGGAGAGAGGAAAAAACACAAAATTTTTATAATATAGGTCTTGGCAATGTACAAAATATACACTCGGATTTGATTTAGATGAGTTAAAAAAAAATATAAGCTAGCTATTCTTAAAATGTCCACCAGATGGAGCTCTAGGATCACTTTAACCATGAGGAATAGTAGTATAGGAAAATACAGCTAATGTCCACTAGATGGAGCTCCGGAATCACTTTAAGTGTATTTCAGTGTAGCTTACACGTGGTCTTTACAAGATGGCTGCCTCCACGTGCGTTCCACACCGGATTTCAGCTCTGCACACCTCCGGACACGACTCAGCTGTTCCTGAAACGTGGTCCTTGCAAGATGGCGGCCTCCTTGTGCGTTCCACACCGGCTCACTCTCCACTCACAGATGAGGAAAGAAGGAAAGTGATGGACATCTAGGTTTTCTCCTTTAATGATTCTGTTTTTGCTGATTCTGGGCTTAAAGGGAAAAACAGGGATAGGCATCAGGGCAGCACAAATTAACATCGGGGCACAAGGGGAGCATGGGGACAGCACAAATTAACATCGGAGCACAAGGGGAGCATGGAGACAGCACAGATTAACATCGGAGCACAAGGGGAGCATGGGGACAGCACAGATTAACATCGGAGCACAAGGGGAGCATGGAGACAGCACAGATTAACATCGGAGCACAAGGGGAGCATGGGGACAGCACAGATTAACATCGGAGCACAAGGGGAGCATGGAGACAGCACAGATTAACATCGGAGCACAAGGGGAGCATGGGGACAGCACAAATTAACATCGGAGCACAAGGGGAGCATGGGGACAGCACAGATTAACATCGGAGTACAAGGGGAGCATGGAGACAGCACAGATTAACATCGGGAACACAGCGGCAGCATGGGGGAGCAGAAATTAACAGCGAAGCACATCAGAGAACTCTCTCCTTGCAGTCACGCTTCAGAAAACTCCCCACAAGCAGAAAGGAAAGAAGAGAAGCAGCGATCTATTCTTTATCTCAGGTATGTTTAGCTTATCAAGTGCTATATTTTGGTTACTTTTAGAAGTTTTTTGGCAGCGCTTTTAAAAGATTCTTAAGGGAGTTAATACTAATATCCTAGGCAATTTTTCTTCAATATCTTTGGCAGCGCTGCACTTTAAATACCTTTTAAGGGGCCCAAGGTAGCAAAATTAATTCATACTGCAGTTATCTTACTGGTACTGGTACTCTAATTTCTACTCAAAACTGGACGAACGATGGCTTCAGAAACCCCCCCCCGGGGTCCCTACTAGGACCGTTCGTGCGGGTGATCGGGCCGCTACAGGTTCACAGTATTTACTACCCAAAACAGTTAGGCAGTACTTACCAGGCCTCTGGTCAGGAAGAGTTTGGATGCCAGTCTGTCCAGCCGGTTTTCAATCGGGGATTCAGCCGCAGGGACCGACTGACCACACAAGTCAAAGAGTCCTTCGGAGCACAAAGGGGCCCCGTGGCGCCAAGGATCGTTGATCACCTGGAGGGGTCGGTCCCTGACCGGTGGAGGCCCTGATCCTGCAAAAAGCAGTAGTCTTCCCACTGTGGGTGTGATGAGAGAGGCTTTTCTTTAAATTTCCCGGCCAATGCACCAAAATGTTATAGCAAACGCTGTGAAAAGCTCTTATTCAATCACTCACCCACAGAAGGAAAACTCACAGACAGGCTGGAATGCAAACAGGATCTTTAATGTGCACACAGGATCACAGAGAGCCGGTACCCTCCAACAAAAAGTCTGAGCCCCGAGGGACGTCCTACAATGCCTTATATACAGTACAGTTTTAAACTCATTCTACAATCCCATTTGCCACAGGTATTTCCTGCCCACCAATCAGCAGCCCCTGGGGAAGGTACCTGGGTGACCTGTTCAAACCGGTGTGCTCTGGTCTGTTGGTTTCTGGGCTAGGGGATACTGTGCTCAGACCTGGAGTGGGGGAAGGGTGTCTACTGAAATCTCAATGCCTTCTCTTAGCAGGCTGATTACCTCATGGCTTGGGGGAAGGGTCAGGCTGATCACTTGTGTAAGAGCCTCATGGCTTGCGGGGGAAGGGTCAGGCTGATCACTTGTGTAAGAGCCTCATGGCTTGCGGGGGAAGGGTCAGGCTGATAAGAGCTTCATGGCTGCCTCACTGTGAATATTGATGTTAATGCAGGTGCACTTAACACCACCTCAATGAGTGGTGTTAAGTGCACTGTGTGCAAGATTGGCATGTGCCACTCTTAGGAATGTACCAATGGCAGGAGGATGGGCACACATGCCCCTGGAGGTTGGCATGGTCCTCCGTGCTAATTTCACAGCCCAATTGCGTGCTGCTGGTATGCTCTTTAGTAAACTTGCCCTAAAATGCACTAAAATGCTGTGGGGAGAAGGTAAAGAGTCCAGTGATTTGCTGCCATGAGTCTAATCCAGCTGACTTTCACCTTGCTATTCAGGAAACGATTCTCATTCTCTGCTGTAATGGTTGTTGTATGTGTATGTGGGTAGGGGGAGGGGGAAGGATTTGATGGGAGAGAGATGAAAGGTTCTTAGTCCTCCTCTGAAATTTGCAGGAATGGGAACTTTTAGACAGGATATCAAAAATGTTTTTATCCAAAGCGCTGGCAGATTAGTGGCCTTCAGGAGATCCTCCTGTCTTGGAATGAGAAGTGTCTCTTTCCCTTGTGTCATTCTGTCTTTTATCCTTATTTTACAGAGCTCCTCGGTTCAGCAAAGAGAGTCAATGTGAATTTTCAAGACACCGATGGGTAAGTGGTGAGATGCTGCTTTTCATTCATCCAGAGCAGATAACAAGAGTGTTAGTCCAATTCTGCACTTAATGGGGAACCCGAGGACTGTCAGGCTCCTCTTGTACGTTATGAGGGTGATTCCATAAACTGGCACCTAGTTAACATGCATGTTCACCTGTGTTTTAAACAGTCAAATATGAACGCACTTAACTTTATAAAATAGTCTGTAAGTGCAAAAGTACATGCGCGTGTTAAGGCACGATCACTTACATCAGCCCTAGAGCCCCTGCTGTTAGCAATTACAGGCGTAAATTAAACAGTTCTATAATCCATATATATAATTGCTCTCACCCCACCCCTGTGCATGTGAAAGCAGTAAAGTACCCAGGGCGGGGCGGTGGGTGCAGTCCGCCTTGGGTGCCTGCCAGGAGGGGTTCACCCTCGCTGGGCCCACACTTCAGAGGTAGCGTGGCAAACATACCTTAAAGATAGGTGGCCTGCCGCGCTGCCTTCAATCCAATTCAGCTGTTCTCTCCCGGCCAAAGTCTGCTCATTCACATGTGTAAGTCACCACCTGCATACAGAAATAACTAAGAGGGGAATTTACAGATGCTGTTTGCTTGGAAACCTAGTGGCTCCTTATAAAATGGCCACCATGAGGGTAAGTTTATAACTGGCTGCGTAGGATAAAAGACCAAGCAGGTACCTCTGTTTCTTTATAACATACTAGAGTAGGTGGCAGAAATTGTGCCTTGACTGCAGGTCCGGACATTAAGGGCCATGTTTACAAAGCCCCACGCTGATAGCATGTGTGTGGGCTACATTACCAGCCTGGGGCTTTGTGCTAACTGCAGGGGGGGCAGGTACATCCTTCCTTCTGCTTCAATATAAGAAACCAGCTGCGGGTGCAACTAATGTCCCATTCTAGCTGCGCCGTGTTGGTAGTGCCTTCAACTTGCCCAGTCACTTTGCTGATGCATGCTACCAGGAGTTTTTGGTGTGCGGTGCCGCGCTACTTTTTAGCACCACACCAAATCTGTGCACTAACCCCGCGTAACTCTTTAGTGAACATATTCCTTAGGTAAACACGTACATTAAGGTATTTTATAATCTATGTGCATATTTGCAAACTCCTCCCAGGCCACCCCCTGAATATTCCTGTGAGCAAAGCGCCTGTAGGGTCACATATGCACTGTGAGGAATATGGTTTCAGTCTCCAGATATTTTCAGGTTCGCTAAGCAGGTATCTCTCTCTCTCCATTTCCTTCTCATGGGCTCAGCGGTTCCCCTTTCTCTCTCTCTCTCTCTCCACCTCCTTCTCATAGGCTCAGCGGTTCCCCTCTCTCTCTTTCGCCTTCTCATGGGTTCACTGGTTCCTCTCTCTCTCCTTCTCATGGGCTCACTGGTTCCGCTCTCTCTCTCTACATAACAACATAAGATATGCCATACTGGGTCAGACTAAGGTCCATCAAGCCCAGTATCCTGTTTCCAACAGTGGCCAATCTAGGTCATAAGTACCTAGCAGTTTCCCCAAAAGACACAGGTTCCACAATGCTTGTATTGGGTCAAGCAGTGATATCCTGGGTCCCTTTTAATAATGGTTTATAGACCTTTCCTTCAGGAGCTTGTCCAAACCTTTTTTAAACCCAGCTACACTAACAGCCTTTACTACATCCTCCGGTAACAAATTCCAGAGTTTGATTACACGTTGACTGAAAACATATTTTCTCTTATTAGTCTTAAATAAGTTATATATTTATTTATTTATCTTTCTTATATACCGCGCTCTTTGGGATCAGTGCGGTTTACATCTAACAAAACTGAACAGTGCAGGAGCTCTGCACTGAACTTACAATAAAACATGTTTTTTACAGGTGAACTGTATACAAGCAAATTAACTGTGCAGTGCAGGAGCTCTGAACTGCATTGAACTTACAGTGAAACATGGGGATATGCACAGGTTTTAACAGGGTAACTATATACAAGTAGATTAACAGCATATGTCATGGAATAACTCAACTAAGTACAAATGGCTCATCTGCGATCTTGATGACATTGTGGGGACTGTGTTGTTACTTGTCAGGGGGCTCAGGGTCTGGCGGGCTTGGATTCAATATTACGTGGTTGTTTTTCGAGGGTTGTCTGCATAGGTCATCGCACGTGGCTTGATGTGGAAGGTGTCCCTGATCCATGTAGTACTGTAGGAACAAGTGGTGTTTAAGTGCTTTCGTAAATTGGGAGATGTCCTTGATGGACCTGATAGGGGATGGTAGGGCGTTCCAGCAGGTAGGGGCATAAAGCGAGAAGGCTCTTGACCTGGTTGCTTGTGAGCATTTTGTGATCTGCCTAGGGAGGATCAAAGTATTGATAGCGGCTGACCTTCTAACTCTGTTGGGGGGTGTAGGCTGAATGAGGTCTATGACTGATGTAGAGGAACATTTGTTTATGGCTTTGAAAGTCAGTGTCAGCACCTTGAAAGTGATCCTGCTTTGGACTGGAAGCCAATGAAGGTTTTTAGGATTGGTGTTATATGTTCCTTCCTTGATGCCCCTTGCAAAATTCTGGTGGCTGCATTCATTGCTAGTTGCAGCGGGTTTATGGTGGTTTTTGGGAGGCCGTGTAATATTGCGTTCGCGTAATCAAAATGCGGGGTCACTAAAGCTTGGTAGACTGTCCGAAAATCTTCTGGTTCCAGCAGTTGTCTAAGGTGGCGAAGTGTTCTGATTTTGTTGTATATTGCCTTAACCATATTGCTTATCTGGTCCTTCATATTGAGATGTTGGTCAAGGATAACTCCGAGATACCGAATTGAAGGCTTGCTTAGGAGTTCCGCGTCCCTGACCTTCAGGGAGCTGGGTGGTATGAATGTTTTATTTCTTGTGAGGAAAAGGACCTCTGTTTTCTTAAAATTTATTCTTAGTTTCTGCGCGTGTAACCAATCTGTAACAGCATCGAAACAGGCAGAGAGGGGTGCAAAGTCCGGTTTGTCTAACAGGAAAGGCATGTAGAGGAGAACATCATCGGCATAAATTAGACAGTTAATATTGAAGGAATTTTATTTATTTATTTATTTAGCTGCATTTATATTCCACTTTTCACCGGGTCAAAGCGGTTGGGGAATACATTTAACACAAGGGGATATGAGACACATACACTAATACTTACAGGGAACATGGGCAATGGAGGGTTAAATGGCTTGCCCAAGACCACAAGGAGCACCTGTGGGACTAGAAACCCCAGTCCTTCCGGCCCAAGGTTGCTGTCCTCTAGTGGGATTTGAACCACCGACCTTCCGGCCTGTAGTACCTTGCCCCAACCACTAGGCCACTCTTCCCCCCCCCAATGGATTAGATTACATAGGGGCTGCATGTAAATGTTGAATAGTAGGGCTGAATGTGATGATCCCTGAGGAACGCCTTTTTCTTGTAGGAAAGGTGCAGAGGTGGAAGGGCCGGCGCGCACATGTTGCCATCGATCTGTTAAATAAGATGCACACCATGTAAGGGTGTTTCCCTGGATGCCCTTCTCGCTGAGGCGGGAGAGAAGTACTTCGTGACATACAGTGTCAAAGGCAGCTGCAATGTCCAGGAAGACAAGTGCGAAACCTTGTTTGATGTTGTCCAATCCCATGATAAGGGTGTTGAATAATGTGGTTAGGAGTGTTTCAACCCCATGCAATTCCCGAAAGCCATGCTGGCAGGGGTCAAGGGGTGCACTTGTCTCAATATGATGTTGAAGTTGCTGTTGTACCACCTTCTCGATGATTTTCGCCAAGAGTGGGATACTTGATATTGGCCTGTATGAATCCATCCGTGCAGGGTCCAGTTTGCTATTTTTTAGTAGCGGTCTTATTGCTGTCTACTTCAGGCTTTTGGGGAATGTCCCCATTGAGAAAGAGAGCCCAATGAGACTGGAGAGAAAAGGGCTGAGTTTGGTCCGCAGGGATTTTATCCAGAATGCTGGACATGGGTCATTGGGTGCTGTGGTGGTGTTTATGGAGGAGATGATGTCTTGTATGTGTCTTTCCGATGGGGCAGAGAATGCAGTGATGGTTTGTATGGTGGTACTCGTTGCAGTATGTTGTAGCTTTGTTGGAGGTGAGTTAGCAGCGGTAGGTGTGTTAGATTGGCTTAACTTGACATGCAGGAAGTCGACATATTCTTGGGGGTCAGGGAGGTTTGGTTGTGTGGGCGCGGGCTCCTTTGCTAAGGTCCTAACTAGGCTGAAGAGCTCGTGCGGCTTGTTTAGTGAACGTTGTAGTATATCCGCATGATATTGTTTCATTCGTGTTGTTACGTCAGCTCGGTGTATTTTCAAGTGTACGTTGTATAATTCCAGCTTCTCGGGTGATCGGGATCGCCGCCCTGTAGATTCATTTCTCTCTCCCTCTCCATCTCCTTCTCATGGGCTCAGCGGTTCCTTTCTCTCTCTCTCTCTCTCTCTCCCCTTCTCATGGGCTCACAGGTTCTTCTCTCTCTCTCTCTCCTTCTCATGGGCTCACAGGTTCCTCTCTCTCTCTCTCCTTCTCATGGGCTCACAGGTTCCTCTCTCTCTCTCTCCTTCTCATGGGCTCACAAGTTCCTCTCTCTCTCTCTCTCTTTCTCATGGGCTCACTAGTTCCCCCCTCTCTCTCTCTCCTTCTCATGGGTTCACAGGTTCTTCTCACTCTCTCTCCTTCTCATGGGCTCACTGTTCCTCTCTTTATCTCTCTCTCTCCTTCTCATGGGCTCACTGGTTCCTCTCTCTCTCTCCTTCTCATGGGCTCACAGGTTCCTCTCTCTCTCTCTCTCTTTCTCATGGGCTCACTGGTTCCTCTGTCTCTCTCTCCGGCTCATTGGCTCCTCTTTGTCCCCCTTCTCATGTGTTCACAGGGTCTTCTCCTTCACTCTGTTTCTCTTTCTGTTCCTCATATATTCACAGCAAAGGCATATCATGGGTGAATTTGGGTCGGTCATGCCTCTACACTGTAGCGTCATATTCAGCCAGTCAACAGCAACACAACAGTTGAATGAGAAGTTAACTGGAGGCAGTTTCAACATTCAGACTGCCTTGTGCCCACCCATGTTAATCTCAGGCCCCACCGAAATATCAGTCCTGATTATGCCACTGGTTTACAGGTTCCTCTCCCCTCTCTTTCTTCCCTTCTTGTAGTGGTTGATATGGAAGGACAGACTATATAGGCCATGTGGTCTTTTTCTGTCGTCATGTTTTTATGTTTCTGTGTTTCTGAAATGCTCACAGATTCTTCTCCATTGCTTTCTCTCCTCATATTCTCACAGGTTTCTCTGAATCTCCTTCTCACAGGTTCCTCTTTTTTCTCCTTTGCTCACATTTTCCTCTCTGTCTCCCCTTCTTTTGCAAAGTTTCTCTTCATCCTCCCCTGCCATTTGATTCCTTTCTATTTTTCCCTTCATTTATTTATTTAACAGGTTTTCTATACCGCTTTATCATTTTAGTCAAAGCAGTTTACATTGTAACTTAAACTTGGTAATATGCATTAAGCAGGGACATTGATAACTTGGATTCTTCTGAGGCAATGGGGGGGGGTTTATGTGACTTACCCAAGGCCACAAGGAGTGTTAGTTGGTACTGAACCCTAGTCTCTTAGTTCCCAAGCTGGTGCTTCAACCATTAGGCTCCTCCTCCACTCATTTCTCTTAGGATCTTCTCCATTTATTTCCTACACTATCTCACCAAGGTTTTCTTTTTCTCCCACTTTTTCCACAGATTCCTCTCTGTCTCCTGCTACTCTCTTTTTGGCTCATCAGTTTTGGGCCAGTGAGAGAAGCCTGTGAGGGAACCATTAGGTGATCATGGGGTAAAAGGGTCACTAAGGGAGGACATGGCCAAAGCTGAGAGACTAAATTAAATTTTTGCTTGGCATTTAATGGTGACGATTCAAAGGGACAGAAAAAAGTGTCAGTGAACCAGGAAGATATAATAGGCCAAACTAAAGAGTGGCAAATTACATGGACTGGATGGTGTACATCTTAGAATACTGAAAGAACTCAAAAATGAAATTGGAGATCTGCTATTAGTAATTTGCAGTCCATCATTGAAATCATCCATGGTATCTGAAGATTGGAGGGTGGCCAATGTAATGCCAATTTTCAAAAAGGGTTCCATGGGTAGAAACAGAGAAAAAGACCACTTGGCCTATCTAGTCTGCCCTTCAATATCAACCACAACAGTGCTCTTTTTCCCTTTAGAGATCAGTAGAAACATAGAAACCTGACGGCAGAAAAAGACCACATGGCCTATCTGGGTAATCGGGAAACTGCAGATCGATGAGGCTGACATCATTGCTGGGCAAACTGTAGAAACTATTCTAAAGAACAAAACTGCTGAACCTTGTAAACACATAGATAGTCATGGCTTAATTGCCTCAGCAGTCTGAAGGCGTGAATAAACGTGATATGAAGGCCCATGTTAGATAGGTCATGGAGAGAGGAACTGAGACATCCAGGTCAGGACATGCACAGATCTTCCATTATTTTACAAAAGCTCTGCAAAACACAGAACCTCTTGTGAAATGCATGTAAGGATGTACAGTACTTCACGTGTATCTGCTGGCATATTTAAATGGAACAGCGATTTTAAAAAGCTGTGAAAAACTCCTCCGAAGGAATCCAAGATGGTGGTAGAGCAGGATGTGTGGTGAGAAGCTCTTCCCCATCTGACTGCTGAAGGTTCCACACTATTGTCTGCTCCTAAAGTCTTGATGGGGCAGAGGCAGAGGGAGCAGAAGGGCCAGCCCTCCGGCACAGTGCCGACTCTGCCATTGGCCCAGCAGAAAATAGACCGGTTCTGCCTTCCCCCCTCATCGGCCATGGCTATGGCAGGCTCGCTTAATTCTACAGCAGACCTGAGCAGTGATGGGGTAGAATTCAGCCCTGACTATAGGACATCGCCGCCATAACCCAGACGTGTTTGCCATGCTGAGTTGGAGTGCCGTTCGGAGCCCCATGTTGCTGTCCTGGGTGTTTCAGCTGCTCTGGAAGGTTCTCAGCTTAGGCCACTGCTGATGGTTAGAGGTGCTTTAGGAATAGAACTGGTGTCCATTGGAGTGGACAAGACACCCTCTACTGCCTCCGGGGAGATTTTTGGTCAGCTGCTTCTTGGAGATGGCGGTCTGAAAAAAACGGTGCTGGTGATATTAGAGAACTTATGGGACACAATTGCCTCTCTTAACCTTTCTCTCATTTCTGTAGTGGGTTCTTTAAGTAAGGAGGTCTCTGTCCTTAAAAATAACTTGCAGGCTGTAGTTTCGGACTAGACTCAGCAGTCCACCTGAGTGTCCTTGCTGGAGTCCCATGTAGGGGACCTACAAGCACTGGGTAGTGCTCAGATTAAGGAGCAGAACATCCAGGCATGGAAGATTGAATTTATGGAGAACCAATTTAAAAGGAATAATCTTTGTTTTTAAAATTTTCCTCGATCTCCTTTGTTGTCACCTTTGGACCTGGTTCGTAAGTACTTTGTGGATGTGTTGAAAATGCCTCATGAGGCCTTACCTCCTCTTGTCAGGACTCAGCATGTTGCCATTTCTTCCTCTGCTACGGGCTTTACCTCTGCCTCAGAAGACCTGGCTGAGCTGCTGAATTTAGACCTCACCGACTTCCTGGAACGTTCCCTTGAAGTTGTGACCAGCAGGTCTACTCTGTTGGGGTTTGCTTTTGAGTCGGATCGGAATTCAGTCCTGAGACTTTATTTCAAGAAAATGTCTGTTCAGTTTATGGGTTTGAAAATTTTTGTTTTTCCTGATTTATCCTGAGAGACCCAAAAGCGGAGAAGGACTTTCTGGCTTATCGCCGGAGAGCCACTGCTGTGGGTGCTACTTATTGGTTAAAATATCTGTGTAAATGTATTATAGTGTATGAGGCTAAACAATTTCTTTTTTTGAGCTCAAGCAGCTGAATGATTTTTTGTTAGGGAGAATGTGTCTGAGAAATGAGAGTTTGTTTTTCATTCTAGCTGCTAAGGAATTGTCGGCTATGCTCTTGATAATGGAATTTACTTTGTTTTTGCTTTTTCCTTTCTTGGATTCCAAATATTATGAAATAGCTGATTTGTCTATTTTTTTTTCTGTTATTTCAGATTTACATTGAATATGTTTTTCTGATTTTCTATTCATTCTTTTGGCCATGTTATGTTGGAAAGTCTAGTGACAAACAGCCTAACTTTTGGCTGTAAGTTTAGGAATATTTAGATTGCCTACATTCCTTGCATAGCCTTTAAATCAGATATCTGAGTGTGCCCTCAGTTCATAGAAGGTCTACTGGCCAGGGACGTTTTTGATATATGGCTTCTTGGAATTGAAGTACACGTTGGCTTTTAGATTTACAGAGACCTAGTCTTCTACTTAAGTCTCCTACTTAATTTTTGCAGCAAAGGTATACATTTTGGGCAACATTTTTGAAGGCAATTACACGGGTAATTGCCCTAATTACCCATGTGAATGCCTTTTCTGGGATTTTCGAAAGGTACCTACATGGAAGTGCCTTTTGAAAATCCCGGATAAGTCCCTAACGTGCCTAGATGCTGTGGAGTTAGCATCAAGGCGTGTTGGGGGTGTTGCAGGGCGGAGCAGGGGTGGCGGAAAGAGCTAAATGGGTAGCAGTGATTTTCAATGCTACCCGCTTAACCCTCTGCACCTAGGCGAAGTTTTTCTTGCCTATCTTTCAGGTGCAGGGGCTAACTAAGCAGGCAGCATCGAAAATTGCTGCTACCCGGCTAACTCCTGCAGCTTCCAGGTTGTCTGTCGAAGCAGATTTTCAGTGCCAGGGCTGCATATGACCCTGGCATTTAAAATCCAGGTTGGACAGATGGCAAGCGGACTGTGCGCCGACTCGACACATAGCACCGCCCAAATGAAAAGCAGCCCTTTAAGATCACAGGGGCCTTTGCATAGTGCACTGATACATAGAAGTAAGATTTCATTTTGAATTTTTCAGTTTCCATTGTTCAGTTAGAAACCTGCTTCACAGGGTGGGGTTAATTCATTCAGCTCTGCAGCCTGATCCAGCTCTGGTCATCGCACTTCCAAGAGACTCTACATAAAACAAAGCTTTCAGGCTTTACAATTGCCTGGCTTTTTAATATACATTTTCCTTGTCAATTTATTACCTCTTTTATTCTCTTAGAAGACTACTTAGGCACTGTGGTGTGTTAGGGTAAATGCACCAAGGAAGTGGTACAAACACCAAAAAGAAAAAAAAATCCCCACAAAAAAAGACCTTACCCTTCCTATCTTTCTGTCTCCATCCCCTTCTATCTATTCACAGCCACAGTCTAGTGGCAAACAGCCTAACTTTTGGCTATAAATTTAGGATTATTTAGATTGCCTACATTCCTTGCACAGCCTTCAAATCAGGTATCTGAATGTGCCCTCAGTTCATATAAGGCCTACTGGCCAGGGACACTTAGGTTCCCGCCCCCCCCCACCCCCCCCCAGGGTTGCATTGCCTATATAGTCATCATATACATTGATATCTGTCCTTTAATTAGGTGTTACACACATCTTTTCTCTTTCTTCTAGGACCGCTTTATAACAGTCTTAATCAACATGTTGTGTATTCAATGCAATAACTGTGGTGCTTTCATTCTAAGAAGAATCATTTAGAGACTAAGAGCTTGCCCTATGTGCCTCAAGTTAGTAACATAGAATATGACGGCAGATAAAGACCAGTATGGTCCATCAAGTCTGCCCAGCAAGGCGGCAAGAGTAAGTGCACTTGCCGCTCCGTGCAGGTCACCCCTCCACATGCCTTTGTTTAGGGGTGCACACACTGCTCCGTGTAGGTCACCCTTATTTGTTCAGCTATAAGAGATAGTTATGCTTATTTTGATTTTATCCTGTTACTATAAAGAGATCCTCTGTGTCTGTCCCAAGCCATTTTGAATTCTGTCACTGTATTTGCCCCCAAAACTTCCATTGGGAGGGCATTCCAAGCATCCACCACCCGTTCAATGAAAAGGTATTTCCTGACATTGCCTTTAAGTTTACTCCCTTGCAGTTTCATGTTATGCCACGGTGTGGTTTGAGATAAAAGCCAAGGCAGAATCCTCTCACAGCAAGCTCAAAGTCCTAGACTTCAAAAACGCTGACTTCAGGAAGATGGCCAAGTGCCTGAAGGAGGAGTTGGCAGGATGGGAGGAGATAAGGTACATGGAATTGCAGTGGGCTAAACTAAAGGAGGCAATAAAAGGGGCAACAGATACATATGTAGGGAAAGTAAATAAAAACAAGAGGAAAGGGAACCCTATTTGGTTCTCGAAAGGAGTGGCTGCACAAATAAAGGTAAAAAAACACAGTTTTCACAAAATTCAGAAGTTCACAAACAGAGGAACACCGAAAAGAATACAGGATAAAGCTAAAAGAGGCAGAAAGAGAAATAAGGATAGCAAAATCAAAGGCAGAAGAAAAGATGGCTAAAGATCTAAAGCGTCGTGATGAAACCTTTTTCAGGTATATTGGGAGAAGAAGAAGATCAGAGGTGAAATTGCAAGACTCAAAAGTGCTGAGAACAGATTCATGGAAAGTGATGTTGAAAAAGCGAAAATGGTAAACAAATACTTCTGTTTTGTTTTTACTAAAGAAAATCCTGGAGAAGGACCACCTGTGATTGACAAATATACAAGTGGAAATGGAGTAGATACCACACCATTCACAGAAGATGATGTGTTTGAACAGCTTGCAAAACTGAAAGTGGACAAAACCATGGGACTGGATGGGATACGTCACAGAATACTGAAAGAGCTCAGAGGTTTTTGCAGGGCCTTTAAACAATGTTTTTAATAGATGTTTTTTATTTGATGGATGTGATCTACCTAGATTTCAGCAAAGCCTTTGATACTGTTCCTCATAGGAGGCTTATCAATAAACTCAGTAGTTTGGGGATGGGTCCCAAGGTGGTGAACTGGATCAGAAATTGGTTGACTGACAGACAACAGAAGGTGACGGTGAACGGAACTCACTCGGATGAAAGGAAGGTGATTAGTGTGTGCCCCAGGGTTCGGTCCTGGGACCGATACTGTTCAATATATTTGTGAGTGATATTGCTGAAGGACTGAATGGAAAAGTCTGTCTTTTTGCAGATGACATGAAAATTTGCAACAGAGTGGACTCCCCTGAGGGAGTGGATAACATGAGGAAAGATCTGCAAAAGCTGGAAGAATGGTCTAATGCTTGGCAGTTAAGATTTAATGTGAAGAAGTGCAGAGTCATGCACTTGGGAAGCAGAAATAGGGTGCGAGAGCTTGGTGTGCATGGACCAGTAGAAGGACCTCAGAGTGATTCTTTCTGAAGATCTCAAAGTGGTGAAAAATTGTGACAAAACGGTGGCCAAAGCCAGGAGGATGCTGGGCTGCATACAGAGAGGAATTACCAGCAGAAAGGAAGAGGTACTAATGCCACTGTACAAGTCACTGGTGAGGCCTCACTTGGAATACTGTGTTCAGTTTTAGGAATCATATCTCACAACGGATATAAAAAGACTGGAAACGATTCAGAGGAAGGCGATCAAAATGATATATAGCCTGTGCCAGAAGACTCCAAGACCTAAATATGTATATTCTAGAGGAGAGGAGGGACAGGGGAGATAGGATACAGACATTTATTTATTTTATTTATTTATTTATTTGGTATACATTTGTAAGCCGCCACTTCCAGCGATCAGCAGCGGACCAATGGTGTAAAATACAAGGGGGTAAGGTATAGAATCAGTAATAAAGATACAGTATGATTTGATGGAGGGGTACACCACAATCACATAGAAATTACAAATATAAATTACATTTTAATCATCCAGGTTTGAGCAACAAATGAGCTAATAAATATACATTTGATTGATCAGATTATGAATATACATTTGATTGATCACACTAATTTACCATTTTATCACCCAGTTTGAGCAACCAGATAAAATTACAGGTTCATCAAGAACATAGATTACAGTTGTATACAGATACAGTTATGCACTCTTATTAACATTGACATCTGATCTATTTTTGCCTCCTAAGCTTCAGGGGTTAGGCAACTTGTGTAAGGAGAGGGTGATGAAGTTGTCTAGGTGATACCGTAATGCATTTGGAACAGATGGGTTTTAAGCTTTTTTCGGAAGTCCTGTATATTGTTGATCAGTCGTATTTCATAAGGTAGTTTGTTCCAAAGTAAGGGTGCAGTGTACGTGTATGCCCGGTTGCTCGTTCCCTATTTAACATCTCTTATACTGCTGGGAACGCAGAGTGTATTCAGGTTATTAGTCCTTCGGCATCTGTTGGGGGGCTGTGTGGTTATGAGGTTATTTAAATACTTACGGAGTATTAATGAACAAACAAACCTTTTTCAAAGACAGGAAAGCTGCAATACTAGAGGACATAACATGGAGCTGCAAGGGGGTAGACTGAAAGGCAACGTCAGGAAATACTTTTTCACTGAGAGGGTGGTGGATGTTTGGAATGCCCTCCCGATGGAAAGGGGGGGGGGGGCAAATACAGTGACAGAAATCAAAATGGCATGGAACAGACACAGTGGATTCCTTTCTAGAAACAGGATAAAATCAAAATAAACTTAACTGTCTCTGATATCTCAACAAGTAGAGGTGACCTGCACGGAGCGGTGGGTACACCCCTAAACAAGGGCATGATAAGGGGTGACCAGCACGGAGTGGCTGGTGCACCTACTCTTGCCACCTTGCTGGGCAGACTAGATGGACCATACTGGTCTTTATCTGCCGTCATATACTATGTTACTATAAATAAAGAAATTTTTAAAAAAGCTGCATGTGGGGAAAAGAACCTCCTGCTCTACCTAGATGTGTATGGGAACAACGTTTTAAAATTGCTACTTTCAATATCCATGCTCCTCCTCATCCTCTGGTCCCTCCTACACCAGTCCAGACCCACTGACACCCCCAGCCCTCCAAATCATCAAATTTTACCCTCCCCCCTCTCCGACACCTCCCGGCTCTTTGAAAGGGTCCCTTGTGGCCTAAGGGAGGCAGAAGTAGGTACCCAGTTGCTCCTACTCCATTCAGCTCTGGGTTCAAACTGAGGGCTTTGACCCCCAACAGTAGTCTCATAGTACTACCACTAGGGCTTAAGCTACCAAATAAGGACATTTTGAACTCAGAGCTGTGTTAGGGAACTGTTGAGTAGGGGGCTGGATCTGCTGGCTTTGTTGGGGAGGTGTTGGATGGGGGTTGAACTTACTAGCTGTATATATTAGGGGCTGTCATGGGTGGGTGGTTTCGTCAGTGTTGGCACTCGTGCCTACCTTAAGGCAAATGTAAAGAGTGACATGAAAAATATTTGGCCAGCATGTGCATTCTGTTTGTAGAATGGGGAATATATGTCTAATTTTGCACCTACTGAAACCATGCCACTTGGACTCTAGATGTGGTGGAGATCTTCCAGTGTACATAGCAACTTTCGGAGATCACATTTTGCATTTGAAGCCAATCCACATGAGACATATCATGCAAAAAAAGTAGACCCAAAAAGTACACTCTTAGCATGTAGTAGTAATGTACACAGGAACACAAAGGGAGCAAGGCCCTCGCAGCAATAGCAGAAACAAAAGGGGCGAAGGCCAGGAGAAGGTCAAAGGTGCTAATATTTATTTGGTAAATCCACTACACATTTTGGCACGAAGCCTTCATCGGGGGGTGCGCATCTACAAACAATAACAAACATAATAACAAGAAATAACATAACAAGAAATAACAAGAAAATTAAAAATAGAAAATGCAGAACCATGTTGCAAAGACACATCAATAAAGTGAATTATAAATAAATAATTATAAAACACACATTGATAACCAACAATATTTATTAAAGGATAAAACATACATAAATGAATAAAAAATAATGCATGGACAAATAAATAAAGTTAAAGGAACCAAATAAATAGTTATAAACAATTAAAAACGGTAAAATTGATTATTCTAAAAGCAGTGAGGAATGTTACAGAGAGGTACTTATGTGAAGCACCATAAGAGAATGAAGGTCTTGAAAAAGACCCTATTCAAGTAATAACTCAAGGCTATAAAAACAAATAAAAGAACAATGAGATCATGGATAAACTTCATAAAGAGTAGGACACACAGAGCCAGAACAGAGAGGAACCAGAATAATTAAATGAACATTATCAATTTAAAAACCATGTGGGAGAACAGGCATAAAAAATAAAAATAATAAAGAAACGGCCTTTAGAGTGGCAACGAAACTCAAAAGTGTCACAGTGCAAACAACATTGTAAACATACCATAAAGGAAAAGCATTGTAATATTACCCAATTAGCCGTTGGATTCTAACATGCAGCATGTAATGTAAGCCGTCATGAAAGGAGACCAAGAATGAGCGTCCCTGAGTATGTAATGTAAATTTGGCGCAAAAGAAACAGTAAGTCACAGATGAACGAACGCGCATAGCAGAAAAAGAAAAAGACACGAAGCAATTGTTGCACTAAGGAAACATTTACAAATACAGATTGAAAAAAACAATTCTTGGGAACACAAACACTTTTATTCATTTATGTATGTTTTATCCTTTAATAAATATTGTTGTTTATCAATTTTTGTTTTATAATAATTTATTTGTTTATAATTCACTTTATTGATGTGTCTTTGCAACATGGTTCTGAATATTCTATTTTTAATTTTCTTGTTATTTCTTGTTATTATGTTTGTTATTGTTTGTAGATGCGTACCCCCCGATGAAGGCTTCCTGCCGAAACACGTAGGGGATTTACAAATAAATATTAGCACCTGTGACCTTCTCCTGGCCTTCGCCCCTTTTCTTTCTGTAGTAATGTACACATACATACGTCTCACCGTACAATAACCAATAAAGAACCCCAGGGGGGTTAACGGGCGGTCTTACTGGCGATAAAACCTCAGTCTGCTGTTCCCATTAAGTCATCATCGCTCCGCCAGATGCACACAAGGAAAATATTTTGTGCAAACCTTTTAATGAATATAGTTTATACTTGATTTAATCCAGGTTAGAGAAGTATCTGCACTTATCTTAAACTTTGTGCCTCCCCCTCACTGAGAGATCAATGACCAATACTGTTAACCTCAGCCGATGGTTTCCCCGAATCCAACAGCTCCTTCATGAAATCAAAATGAAACTTTTGTAAATATAGAGGAATAGTGGAGAAGGGGTTTAATATGGAAATGGTATTCATTTTGTATATATTTTGTAGGTTTGGGCCAATCTTTTTGAGGAAGCTTTTGGATTCGGCGAAACCATTGGCCGAGGTTAACAGTATTGGCCATTGATCTCTCAGTGAGGGGGAGGCACGAAATTTAAGATAAATGCAGATATTTCTGTCACTTGGATTAAGTCAAGTATATACTTTATTCATTAAAAGGTTTGCAAAAGATATTTTCCTAGTGTGCATCTGGGGGTGCGATGATGACTTAATGGGAACGGCAGGCTGAGGTTTTATCGCAAGTAAGACCGCCCGTTGACCTTCCTGGGGTTCTTTATTTTGAATTGTCTAGTGAGACATATCTATGTGTGCATTACTAGTACATGCAGAATATTGTGTGTAATTGTTCTAAAGATATAATGGAATTATTAAAGGTACAGAGAAGGGCAAGCAACATGATAAAGGGAAGGGAATGAGGAAAGGCTAAAGAGGTTAGGGCTCTTCAGCTTAAGGAAGAGACTGCAGAGGAGAATACAACAGAGGTCTGTAAAATCCTGAGTAGAACATAGAAACATAAAAAATGACAGCAAAAACCATACAACCTCTGCCCATCCATAACAACCATCAAATTCTACAATCCCGTTCTCTCCCTCAGAGATCCTCTGTCCTAGTCCCATGCTGTCTTGAGTTCCTGTCTCCACCACTCCTCTGGGAGGCTATTCTACACATCCACCTGTGTCTATCCCTCTTCACCATCATCCTATGACCACTCATTCCAGAGCTTCCTTTCAACTGGAAGAGGGACATTCCTGTGGATTTATACTACGGAGATTTTTAAATGTCCATATCATATCTCCCCTCTCCAACCTTTCCTCCAAAATATATATATTGAGATCTTTAAGTCTATCCTTTTATCCCTGATGATGAAGCCTACTTATCATTCTAGTAGTCACCCTCTGGACCAAATCCATTCTGTTTATATCCTTTTGAAGGTGCAGTCTCCAGAATTTTATACAGACTCCAAATGAGGTCTTAACTAAAGACATATGCAAAGGCATTATCACCTCCTTTTTCTTGTTGGCCATTCCTCTCCTTATGCACCCAAGCATTCTTCTGGCTGTTGCCGTTGCCTTTTCTACCAGTTTGGCCACTTTAAGATCATCGAATAGGATCGCCCCCAGTCCTGCACTTCTTTCATACACTGAATTACTTCACCCCCTATACTGTATTGCTCCCTTTGTTTTTTTGCAGCTCAAATGCATGGCCTTGCATCTCTTAGCATTAAATCTTAGCTACCAAATTCTCAATCATTCTTCAAGCTCCTCTATTTATTTTATTTAACTGCATTTATATACCGCTTTTCACCGGGTCAAAGCGGTGTAACATATAACATAAGGGGGGGCAATTTTTCAGGGAGGGGCCATCACCAAGGGGCAACAATTAATGATTTGGGTAGACATAGACATGTATACTTCTGCTGAATCTAATTATTAGATCATGCTGATAGGGTGGTATTTCTGTTCAGAGATGTTCACGGAATAGGATTGTCTTCAGCTGTTTCTTAAATGATGTGATGTCAGCGTTGTTCCTGATGTGGTTTGGTAGAGAGTTCCAGAGGGATGGAGCATAAAGTTCGAAGGCTCTGTTGCAGGTCCGTTGTGTGGATTTGGTTCTTTTGTGGGGGACGACGATGGAGTTATTGGAGGAATGTCTGGTTGATCTGTTGTGGGATGGGCGAGGCAGTAGGGGGTGGAGTGAGGTGTTCCGTGTTTGGTGGATAGTCTTGTGGATGAGTAGGATAGCTTTGTACTTGATTCTTGCTTGTATTGGAAGGAAGTGGAGGTCTCTTAGGATTGGGGTGATGTGATCCCGTTTTTTTGCATTCTGAATAATCCTTGCTGTAGTATTTAAGGCAGTTCGGAGGGGGTTGGTGTGTGAGGCAGGAAGTCCATGGTAGATTATGTTGCAGAAATCCAGATGAGGGAGTGTCACAGCTTGCATTACTGTCCTGAAGTCATGAGGTTCGAGGAGGGGTCGGAGGCGTTGAACAGTTTTAGCTTTGTGGAATATCGTCCCAGCGGTTTTGTTGATTTGTTGTTTAAAGGTGAGAGCTTGGTCAATGATAACGCCTAAATATCTTATTTGGGGCTGGATTTGGATTTGCGTGGTTCCCATGTTGAGGTGGGTAGGTGGTTTGAAGTCAGGTTCTTTTGTCACGATAAGGGCTTCGGTTTTCTTTATGTTGATGGATAGATTGTTCTCCTGTAGCCAGTTGGCCACGTCGGTGAAGCAGGCTGATAGCTGGTTGTTTTTTGGGTTGGTGGTTGTAATCGGTGCGTAGAGCATTATGTCGTCTGCGTATATGTGGAAGTTGATGTTGTGGGTGCGTATGATTGAGCATAGCGGACGGAGATATATATTGAACAACATGGCTGATAGGGTGGATCCTTGGGGTACGCCTTGAAGTTGTTGGTAGGGGGGCGAGGTTGTGGCGAAGGTGCGGATCCGTTGCTGTCTGTTGGTTAAATATGATCTGAACCACTGGAGTACAGTGTCTTTGATTCCAATTGATTGTAGTCTGCGTATGAGGATTTCGTGGGAGATTGTGTCAAAGGCCGCTGATATATCTAGGAAGATCAGGATGTATCCTGATTGTTTCTCTTGGGTTCCAATGATGAGAGTGTTCATTAGAATGGTCATGAGGGTCTCGACTCCATGTAGTGGCCGGAAACCGTGTTGCTGCGGGTCAAGTATGTCGTTGGTGTCCAGATGATCTTGAAGCTGGCGTTGGACTATTTTTTCTATTATCTTGGTGGCGAGGGGGAGGCTTGCAACTGGTCTGTAGGAGGTGGGGTCCAGGGGGTCCAGGTTGTTCTTCTTTATGGTTGGTCGAATGATTGATGTTTTGAGGGCATCTGGTATGTATCCTTGTTTAAAGGATTCGTTTATGATGTGGGTTAATGGGGCACTCAGGTCTTCCTTGGTTTTCTTTATCCATTCCGTAGGGCAGGGGTCTAGTAGGGAGGTAGTGGTGTTCAGACAGGAGATGGTGGAAGATATCTCTTCTTTTGAGGTTTCATTGAATGTGTTCCAGTCTGCGTTTATGGTGGTGCAGGGATATGTCTTTGTGGTTGTAGTGCAGAGGTGAGGTTGTTGAGGTTGCTGAAATTGTTTGTATTGTCGGGCCAAAAGATCCGAGGGGATATCTGGGAGTTGATCGGAAGTGGTCGGTGCCTTTGTCAGTTTTTGGCAATTTGGAAGAGTTCTCGAGGTTTGTTTACAGCTGTCGTGATGATTTTGGTGTGGTAGTTTCTCTTCGCATTGTCGGTCTCCGAGTGGTAGGTAGTGAGTTCATAGAGGTATTGCTTTTTGTCCATTTCATTTTTGGTTTTCCTCCATTTTCTTTCTGCTCTTCTAAGTTTTGTTTTTAGTTTCCGGAGGTCGGGGTGAACCAGCGGGCCTTTGAGGAGCTGGGTTTGTTGCTGGTTTTGTTTAGAGTTGCACTGGATGCTGAGGAGATTGTGGTGTTCCAGTTGTTTATGAGGTCATCAAGGTTGTTGGAATTCGTAAGTAGGTTAGGTAGGGTTAGTGTCAGGAAGTCTTCTTTGTTGAATGCTTTGAATCTCCGTGTGTGTTGAGTGTTTCCTCTGTTTGTGTTTGGTTGATATGCGTGGGAGAGGTGGATGATGCAGTGGTCAGACCATGGTACTGGTGAGATTGTTGGACTGCTGCATGAGGAGGATGTTTGGGAGTTCAGAAATATGATGTCCAGTGTGTTTCCTTTTTCGTGCGTTGGTTCATTTATGATTTGTGTCAGGTCCATTGCTGTCATGGCATTAAGGAATGTTTCTGTTTGTGTGCCTTGGAGGGATGGGAGATTGAAGTCTCCCAATATAATTGGTTCTTTTGATGGGTCAACGCTCTCAGAGATGAGGTGTAGTATCCTTGGTAGGTCGGAGTTTGCAGCGGGTGTTCTGTAGACCAGGCATATCGTGAGTTGTTTGTTAGTGAGGGTGAGGATGTCTGCTTCATCGGAGGTTTCAGAGGCGTGGGTCCGTAGGTGGAGGTTGTCTTTTGCAATGATGGATCCTACTTCATATTATCCACACCTTCTAAGGTGTCTACCCCATTGCATATTTTGGTATCACCCACAAAGAGGTGTACCTTTCCAGACAGACCTTTCGTAGTATCACTTACAATAATGTTAAAAAGAACAAGACCAAGGACTGATCCATTACTACTACTACTACTGAGCATTTCTTTAGCGCTACAAGACACATGCAGCGCTGCACAGACATGTAAGAGACCATCACTGCTCATCAGAGCTCACAATCTAGTCAAGACAGACAACACAGAAGGTGTAGTCAGCGATACATCTAGGGGGAATGGTAAGGAAACACAAAGGAGATCAGATGAGTCAAGATCCGAAAGTGTCAGCAAAAAGGTGAGTTTTCAGCCTGAATTTGAAAAGGGCCAGAGAAGGCACCTGACGTGCGGACTCAGGTAGTTTGTTCCAGACATAAGGAGCAGCAAGGTGAAAGGAGTAAAGTCTGGAGTTAGCAATAAAAGAGAAGGGCGCGGATAGAAGCAGTTTGCTAGAAAAACGGAGTTTCCAGGGAGGAGTGTAGGGAGGTATAAGAGGGGAAAGGTAGTGAGGAGCTGCAGAATGAATGCGCTTATAGGTCAGCAGGAGAAATTTGAACTGGATGCGGAAATGGATAGGGAGCCAATGAAGTGACTTGAGAAGAAAGATAATATGAGCATGATGAGGCTGGCGGAAGATTAGCCACATAGCAGAGTGTTGAACAGATTGAAGGGGAGAGAGATAATTCAGCGGGAGACTAGCAAGGTGTAGGTTACAATAGTAAAGACGAGAGGTTATTAAGGAGTGGAAAAGTGTCTTAGTAGTGTGTTCAGAAAGGAATGGGTGAATTTTGTTTATGTTGTAGAGAAAGAAATGGCAGGTTTTAGCAATCAGATGGCTGCATGTGGAGAAGGAGAGAGAGGAGTCAATGATGACCCCAAGGTTGCGAACTGAGGAGGCAGGCAGGAGTAGAGAGTTATCCACAGAGACTGAGAAAGGAGGAAGGGGAGAGGAGGGTTTAGGGGAAAAATAAGAAACTCAGTTTCGGCCATGTTCAATTTCAAGCGGCGGTGAGACATCCAAGCAGCAATGTCAGATAGGCAGGTAGAAATTCTGGCCTGGATTGCCAGAGAGATCTCAGGTGTAGAGGACCTGCGAATCATCAGCGTAGAGATGGTACTGAAAGCCATAGGAAGAGATGAGTGCACCAAGGGACTGGGTATAGAGAGAAAAGGAGCGGACCCAAGACAGATCCTTAGGATACACCAACTGAGAGCAGGATAGCAGGAGAGGAGGATCCATCAGAACATACACTGAAAGAGCGATGGGAGAGATAAGAAGAGAACCAGGATAGCACAGAGCCCTTAAAATCAAGCGAGAACAAAGTATCAAGGAGAAGGTTGTGATCCACAGTGTGAAAAGCAGCAGCGAGGTCAAGAAGGATGAGGACTGAGTAAAGGCCCTTGGATTTTGCCAGATCCCCGAGGAACGCCACTGGTAATGCCCTTATCTTCAGAGTCAACTCCATTTACTACCACCTTCGGTTGCCTCACACTCAACCAGTTTCTTAATCAGTCACTTTAAAGCCCATCCCAAGGGCACTCAATTTTTTTAAGTCGCCAATGTGGAACAGAGCCAAAGGCCTTACTAAAATCTAAGTATTGTATATCACATCAAGTGCTCTCCCCCGATCTCATTCTCTAGTCACCCAATTAATTGAGGGATCTAGTCTATTTAGCAAGATTCAACACTGAGGTGGGCAGGAGCTGGGGCGTGAAGGGATGAAAATACCTCAACAGTGCAATGACTTCAGTACAGATTAGCCACTTTCCCTCCTCTTTGAACTTGAAGGCAAGAGGAAAGAAAAAAAGACAGCTTCAAAACACAATCTTGCCCAAAATAACAACAAAAAATAAACCTGTAACTTAAGAAGTAAAAAAATGTCACAGAAGAAAAATCGCCCCCCTTTTTTAAAGAACTCTCAGGTAGAGAGCTTGTAGTAAGAAAACAGGAAAATAGATGGAGGAAAACTAAAACAGATGAAAATAAATCACAATATATGAACACACTTAACGAATACAAAAACGCAATAAACAAATCAAAAAGGGATTACCACTCTAAAGTAATAAATCTAGCCATCAACCGACCTAGAGAACTATTTTCAATTGTAAAAACACTAACTAAAACAAAGAATTCCGAGCCAAAGCTACCAACAATAAGCATTCAAACCTTAGCATCTCACTTTGCCGAAAACTAAAATCTAAACCCAATACCCTAACACCAATACTGACTACAAACACTGAAATCAATAACAATTGGACAACTTTCCACACTGTGGATCGTAAACAGCTCATAAAAATCATAACAATGATCAATACTACAACCTCCCCACTCGATCCTTGCCCTGTGTCCTGGATTAAATGTACAAAGGAAGAACTTGCTGAAAACATCCAATACATGGTGAACCTGTCCCTTTCACAGGGCATCATGCCTGATGCTCTAAAGCTCACAACGCTTCGCCCAATAATAAAAAACAATAAACTTGACTCAAAAGACCCCAATGCATACAGACCGATAGCTAGCATTCCTTTTATAGCTAAAATCATAGAAAAGTCAATTCAACTACAATTACAAGAACATATTGATGAACATAAACCCCTCGATTCACACCAATTCGGTTTTCGCCCTTATCACGGAGTGGAAACCCTCCTGATCACACTGATCGACCACCTCATCAAAGGCACAGATGTCAACAATCAAGGCTTCCTACTACTCTTTATTGACATCTCAGCCGCCTTTGACAACATCAACCACCCCACCTTGATCAACAGACTAGAAAACTTAGGAATAGGTGGAACTGTTCTCAAATGGTTTAAGTCCTACATCACACATAGACTAATACGTGTCCAAATAGATCAAGAAGCATCAGAAACCTTCCCCCAAGGACAAGGTATACCTCAGGGATCAGCCCTTTCTGCCCTTCTATTCAACTTATACCTGCAACCCATCACAAACATATTTAGAAAACACAAGATTAATCACTTTATATATGCTGACGATATCATGCTCGTCACCCCCATAACCACAAAAAACCACACTTACGGCAACCTAGCTGAGTGCATGGCTGAGACCACCTCTTGGATGGAAACTAATTATCTTAGCATTAACCTTAAAAAAACGGAAGCAATGTTCATTACAAGAACACCTGTGACTGAGGACACGTTCCCAACAACAATCTCAATCAACAATACATCTATACCCGTTAAAAAAGAAGTAAAATACTTGGGTGTAATAATAGACCAGACCCTCACCATGATACCACACATAAAGCAGACAGTAAGAACCATATTCCTTAAACTCAAAACCATACAACATCTAAGGCCCCTCTTGGATACACATGACTTTAGATCGGTTGTCAATACACTCATCACACCCCATTTTGATTACTGCAACAGTCTCCTGATTGGCCTACCACAAAAAAACATACCTATTACAAAGAGCCCAGAACATCTGCGCAAAGGTAACTACTAAAGCTCACCTAACAGACCATGTGACCCCTATACTCCTAGAACTACATTGGCTCCCTATAAACAGCCGTATCAAATACAAAATTCTCCTAACAACATTCAAGCTCCTAAATGACCTCGCCCCATCACATCTAACAACATTACTTCAGACCCCATCTGAATCGAGAGCTCGCAGACAAAATGCAGTCCACTCACTCCACATACCAAAATCATTCAAGAAGACTAAAAAATCCACAAGTGACAGAGCCTTCTCGTTCACTGCCCCCATGCTCTGGAATGATCTCCCACTAGACCTCTGCACCATAAAGGACCTTGCCCAATTTCGGAAGGAACTCAAAACATATCTATTCTCTGAACATTTCCAAATCTCCTACCCCCCTAGCTCTGTCCCACAACATCCTCAGACACACCAACTCAGAACCCCCCTACACCACAACTAGATAACCTTACATAGTCCCCTCACACACACACAAAATTCTTGGTAAAATGGAAATAAATTCCACCACACACTCACACATGATGCACGATTATCTTGTAAACCACTGTATAGAATCACTTGTAAATAACCTATGTAAATAGTTTGGACAGTTTATGACACCTGTCACCTCTGTAAAAAGTTAGAAAGTTTCTCTGTTTCAATGTAATGTATACAGTAGTACACATAATTTGTTAAGCTATTCCATGTAAAAAGTTAGAAAGTTTCTTGTTCCATGTAAAGTATACAATTAGTATACATAACTTGTTCCATGTAAAGTATACAATTAGTATACATAACTTGTTCCATGTAAACCGCCCTTGATCACTGGAAGGGGCGGTATAGAAGAAATAAGTAAATAAATAAATAAATAGTAAAAGTTACAGAATTGCCTTGCTTGAAACATAGCTCCTCTAAGTGTGGAGTGGATGGGTAAACACGAATTGATTGCTCTTTCAGAAAGTACAAAGACTAGGGGACATGCCATAAAGTTACAAAGTTGTATATTAAAACAAATAAGAGAAAACTGTTTTTTTCTCTCAACGCATAGTTAAGCTTTGGAAGGCGGTGCTGGAGGATGTGGTAAAAGTTGTTAGTATAGCTGGGTTTAAAAATAATTCAAAATAATTCAGACAAATTCCTGGAGGAAGAGTCCCTAAACTATTGTTATTAAGGTAGACCTGGGGGAAGCCACTGCTTATCTCTGGAGACAGTTAGCATGGAATCTGGCTATTTTTGGGATATGCCAAGCATCTATTATCTGGCCACTGCTGGAAACAGGATACTGGGCTTAATGGACCTTTTGTCCGACCCAATATGGCAGTCTTTATGTTCTTATGCCTATAGAGACACTCCCTTCAGCAGTAGCTGTGGCTACCTGGACTCAAGCCCCACACCCAAGTGACATCATCAGAATCAACCATCTTAAGATGGTTGCTGGCTAGAGATGGTAGGTCCCTTTCTGAGGGGATGATCCAAGGGAGATTTTCTCTTTTATGGCACCTTTGATACCATCTGGAATTTTAGAGTATTGATTACTGGAATTCAACCTGAGAGAGTGTAAATGGGTGACTCGACCTTAGTATAATAAGTTTTTGTAAAATCCAAACTACTTGAGCCTGGTGTTCACCACCACTACCTTGAATTTCTTTCTTCTCAAGCTATTCTTAGTGCACTGCAATCTGTTTCATCCTCTATATTTTACAGAAACGGTCTTTGCTAAAGTTTCCAGTGACCTGTTTCTGGCCAAATCCTTTTACTTGATCCTCATCCTTCCTCATCTGTCTGCTATTTTTGATACTGTTGATCACTACCTTCTCCTCGATATCCTTTCTTGCTTGGATTTTGTGGCTGTTTTCTGTCCATTTGCTTCTTATCTCTTCTATCACACTTTCAGTGTATTCTCTGGTTAAGCCTCCTCTGCTTCTATCCCATTTTCAGTTGGTGCACCTCGGGGCTTTTTCTTGGGACCTCTTCTCTTCTCTTCTCTCATTACACTTATCCTCTTGGTGCCCTGATCTCCTCTCTTGGTTTTTAGTATCATCTTTATGTTGGTGACTCTCAGATTACCTCTGTACCCAAGACATATTTCTAGAAATCCTGGCCCAAATCTAAGTCTTCTTGTCTGACGTTGCTGCCTGGATGTCTAACCATCAGCTAAAACTGAACATGGCTAAGACAGAGCTTCTTATCTTTGCCTCTAAACCCATCTGTCCGCTTCCTCCCTTTTCCATTTCTGTGGATAACACCTCCCTGTCTCCTCAGTTCGCAACCTTGGGTCATCTTTGACTCGTCTTGCTTTTTCTCTACACATATCCAACAGATAATTAAAACTTGTTGTTTCTTCCTCTAAAGCATCAGCAAAATTTGTTCCTCCCTTTCTGAGCACACTACCAAGACCCTTATCCCTCCCCCCCCCACCTCCATCTACACTATTGCAACCTGCTCCTTGCTGGTCTCCCGTTGAATCATCTCTCTTCCCTTCAATCTGCTATATGGCTAATCTGCTAATCTGCCAGTTGTTGTGTCGCTGGGCTCACGTAACGCCTCTTCTCAAGTCACGTCATTGGCTCCCTCTCCGTTTCCATACACAGTTCAAACTTCTCCTGCCCACCTACAAGTGCCTCATTCTGCAGTGCTCATTATCTCACATCTCTTATCTCTCTTTATACCCCTCCTTGGCAACTCCATTCATCAAGCAAATCTCTTTTGTCCCTGCCCTTTCCTACTACTGTGAGTTCCAGTTCATTCCACCTTACTGGACCATTCGCCTGGAAGAGACTGCCCGAGTCGCACGTCAGGCTCCATTTCTGGGCTAAAAACTCATCTTTCTGAGGCTGCTTTTGGATGCTGATTCTCTTATTCTCCTGTCTATAACCATTTCCCTTAAGAATTATCCTGGTCCCGTGTTTGTTCTGTTTATCTGTCTTGAAGAGACCATAAGCTCTGTGGGGAAGGGACTCTCACTTATGTGTATGTGTGCAGCGCTGAGCACTATAGAAATGGTACGTAGTAGTATTAGGCATGTTTGAGGAGAGTTGGTTTATTTTGAAATTGGCAACATTTATTTTTCTTTTTAAGCTGGTGTAGTTCTATTTTCTCAATGTAATTGCATTTTGTTACAACTTGTGTAAAATGTTCTGGGTCCTTGGTTAAGAGTGGTATATAAATCTAAAACTAGAATGCATCCGAGTAATTACAGCACCTCAGGGCAGCTCCATTCCAGCCAACCCGAGGCACCGTGAGATGAGATACACGATTTCCTGCCGCAGATACAGCTGCTTTTAATTAAAGAATCATGGTGAATTAGAAAGCATATGTCAGGCATGCTGTTGCTAGGAGTTCTTTAATGAAAGCAGCGCTGATAAGATGTCTGTCTTTCTGGCCTGTGCGGTGTTCTCAGATCTGGGACAGGGTGCAGAGAATGAGGAGCGCTTCCAGGGGATCGGTGAATAACACTTCTTTCTTTATCTTGCTGTGCAGGTGCATTAAATAAGAAATGAAATGAAAAGCTTGGGTTTTATGTAAAACCGTTCTCCTGCTTGGGGTAGCATGATGAGCCGCAGAAGAACCCCAAATTATCACTAAACATCCACCGAATGCAATTCCCTGACATTTCTGGGAAGGATGTCTGCTGCCTTTGGGGGAGCGGATGAAATTAAATCCTTCCCAGAAATGAATCACAAGGATCTGTGAGTGAAGGGCCTGAAAAAGCCGAGACTCTTACTATCAATCTATCTATTTATTTCTTTATTTTGAAGGTTTCCTATACTCCAGGTAAGCACAAAAATGTCATATAGGCAGTTTAGAAACTAATAAAATTAGGGGAGGGAAAAGGAGACGAAAGAAAGAGAGGAAGATAAAAAGAGGAGAAGAAAAGGGCTAACAATCTGAGTGGAAGAGAAAAAGGTGCAGGTTCTGTAAAGAGTTGCATATCCAACAAGGGGCGAGGGGACTAAGAAAAAGGGGTGACAGGAAAAACCAAAAGGAAGAAGGAAGGATTAGTCTGAATGGGCCTCAGGAAAAGCACAACAGAATAGCCAGGTTTTAAGTTCCTTAATTTGGGTAATGAGGGTTCTAGTCTAAGATCCAGAAGGAGGGAATTCCAGAGAGGTAACAAAAGGAGCAAAGCTGAAAAACCTCCCGGAGCAAGGCAGAAGAAGGAGAGAGATAAAGGAGAGCAAAGCTGATGGGAGGATGTGCAGGGACAGAGAAGGAGGGGAAGAGGAGAAACAAACTCAATGATCTAGAATCAGAATCTTGTCTTGTAAACAGGAGCCCAGTGCAATGTTATGAGGGGAAATGTGATCGCAACAGCAGGCATCAGAAATACGTTTAGCAGCTGTAGAATGTAACGCTTGAAGGTGCTGGTGAAGGGGATGGGAAAGGTGCTGGTGAAGGGGAAGGGGAAGGGGTAGGGGAAGGTGCAGATGAAGGGGAAGGGGAAGGAGCAGGTGAAGGTGAAGGAGTAGGGGAAGGGGAAAGTGCTGGTGAAGGGGAAGGAGTAGGGGAAGGGGAAAGTGCTGGTGAAGGGGAAGGGGAAGGTGCTGGTGAAGGGGAAGGGGAAAGTGCTGGTGAAGGGGAAGGGGAAGGGGAAAGTGCTGGTGAAGGGGAAGAGGAAAGTGCTGGTGAAGGGGAAGGAGAAGGTGCTGGTGAAGGGGAAGAGGAAAGTGCTGGTGAAGGGGAAGGAGAAGGTGCTGGTGAAGGGGAAGGGGAAGGTGAAAGTGCTGGTGAAGGGGAAGGGGAAAGTGCTGGTGAAGGGGAAGGTGCTGGTGAAGGGGAAGGTGCTGGTGAAGGGGAAGAGGAAAGTGCTGGTGAAGGGGAAGGGGAAGGGGAAAGTGCTGGTGAAGGGAAAGGGGAAGGGGAAAGTGCTGGTGAAGGGGAAGAGGAAAGTGCTGGTGAAGGGGAAGGAGAAGGGGAAGGGGAAAGTGCTGGTGAAGGGGAAGGGGAAAGTGCTGGTGAAGGGGAAGGGGAAGGTGCTGGTGAAGGGGAAGGGGAAAGTGCTGGTGAGGGGAAGGTGCTGGTGAATGGGAAGGGGAAGGGGAAGGTGCTGGTGAAGGGGAAGGGGAAGGTGCTGGTGAAGGGGAAGGGGAAAGTGCTGGTGAAGGGGAAGGAGAAGGTGCTGGTGAAGGGGAAGGGGAAGGTGCTGGTGAAGGGGAAGGGGAAGGTGCTGGTGAAGGTGCTGGTGAAGGGGAAAGTGCTGGGGAAGGGGAAGGGGAAAGTGCTGGTGAAGGGGAAGGAGAAGGTGCTGGTGAAGGTGAAGGGGAAGGAGAAGGTGCTGGTGAAGGGGAAGGTGCTGGGGAAGGGGAAGGTGCTGGTGAAGGGGAAGAGGAAAGTGCTGGTGATGGTGCTGGGGAAGGGGAACGTGCTGGTGAAGGGGAAGGGGAATGTGCTGGTGAAGGGGAAGGGGAAGGTGCTGGTGAAGGTGAAGGGGAAGGGGAAGGTACTGGTGAAGGTGAAGGGGAAGGGGAAAGTGCTGGTGAAGGGGAAGGGGAAGGTGCTGGGGAAGGGGAAGGTGCTGGTGAAGGGGAAGGAGAAGGTGCTGGTGAAGGGGAAGGGGAAGGGGAAAGTGCTGGTGAAGGGGAAGAGGAAAGTGCTGGTGAAGGGGAAGGGGAAAGTGCTGGTGAAGGGGAAGGGGAAGGTGCTGGTGAAGGGGAAGGGGAAGGTGCTGGTGAAGGGGAAGGGGAAGGGGAAAGTGCTGGTGAAGGGGAAGGGGAAGGTGCTGGTGAAGGGGAAGGGGAAAGTGCTGGTGAAGGGGAAGAGGTAGGGGAAGGCGAAGGGGTAGGGGAAGGGGTGCTGGGGATGGAGAAGGGGAAGGTGCTGGTGAAGGGGAAGGGGAAAGTGCTGGTGAAGGGGAAGGGGAAGGTGCTGGTGAAGGGGAAGGGGAAAGTGCTGGTGAGGGGAAGGTGCTGGTGAATGTGAAGGGGAAGGGGAAAGTGCTGGTGAAGGGGAAGGGGAAGGTGCTGGTGAAGGGGAAGGGGAAAGTGCTGGTGAAGGGGAAGGGGAAGGTGCTGGTGAAGGGGAAGGGGAAAGTGCTGGTGAAGGGGAAGGTGCTGGTGAAGGGGAAGGGGAAGGTGCTGGTGAAGGGGAAGGGGAAAGTGCTGGTGAAGGGGAAGGGGAAGGAGAAGGTGCTGGTGAAGGGGAAGGGGAAAGTGCTGGTGAAGGGGAAGGGGAAGAAGAAGGTGCTGGTGAAGGGGAAGGGGAAGGGGAAAGTGCTAGTGAAGGTGCTGGTGAAGGGGAAGGTGCTGGTGAAGGGGAAGGGGAAGGGGGACATGCTGGTGAAGGGGAAGGCCATTGTAAAAGGCATTGCAATAGTTTAATCGAGTGATAACCAAAGCTAGCCAGAAACTGGAGTTGATTGAAGATGACGGCAAAACAGGCAGCACGGATGCAACACAGCGCAAAAAAGGATTTTGACATAACTGTTTGATCTGTTCATTAAATGAAAGGGCAGAATCTGGAATAACTCCCAGCGTTTTAAGTGAATTGTGATAAGGTAGCGGGGAAGAGGTGGAGAAAGGTGGGGAGAAAACAAGGGCAAGCCCTGGAAAAAAGAATGGATTCACATTTGGAGACATTAAGGGAAAAATGGTGAGTGTGGAGCTAACCGTGAACAGCTTGCAGGCAGTGTCGGAGAGGAGAGATACCAAATTGTATGTCTACAAAATCTCTTGGTTGCCATGTTAGTCCACTTTAATGGTTAATCATAAAGCAAAAAGATAAAGGTGATGCTTTTTATTGGACTGTAATGGGGTATATAGAAGGTTACCCCTCCTTCTCCAAAGAGATTAAGAGAATCTGCAGCTCATAGGGAGAGGTTAAGAACCCAGCAGGCTGCAGGAGGTGGAGAGAGGCCCATGGAGTCAGATGTCCTTCCAAGACAAGCTGTGCAAAGGAGTTCTGAGGTAGGAACTTTAACTGGGGCTACAGGAAGGGCCTCTGGAGGTTTAACAAGTTGGGATCGAAGTAAAGCTGATTTTGTTTTCCTTCAACTGCTGTTTGTTCTGGCTTTTGTTTTGTGGAGGTTTAACAAGCTGGAACAGAATAAAACTGCTTTAGTTTTCCCTGAACTGCTGTCTAGCCTGTGTTGTAAAGAAACCCCATTCACACCACACTACCACATGGACTAACAATACATTTTTGACTAGCTTTTGAAAGTTAAATGAAAGAAGGTTTTAACCTTCAAAAGTAGTCAAAAGATTATAAGAAAATAATGCAATAAAAAGGCATCACCTTATATTCTTTCTTCGTTTTATGTATCCTTCACTCATGAGCTGGTTACACAGTCACGTTACAAACAGCACAGCAGTACCCTAGCTGTGCTGGGCTGGGGGGAGGGCGTGTGGACGTAGAAGCTTTCACAAACTTGAAACCTTCATTTCACTTCTGGCCTGTGATAAAAGGTTCTCAATGTTGCATTTGTTGCAGTGAATCTGTGTAGCAGAGACTGTCAAAGATAAAATCGGTTCAAATCAGGCATCAGGCACTGAAGTGTGCCTTAGCAAGGCCTGGGATTAGCCTAAAGTGATTATTAAACGCGTCTTCACTTTCCTGATTCATTGGCCTGTAGTAATGGATTAAGAAAGTGTGGCACTACTTAAGTTACAGCAACAGTCCTCTCAGCTAAAGCTGGTCTGCATGGAGTGGAGGAGTAGCCTAGTGGTTTAGAGGAGTCAGCACTGACACGCACGCTCACACACGCTCACGAGGCAGCAGGCTGAGGACCAGAGAAGCCTGAGGTCAAGTCTCACAGGCACTCCTTGTGACCTTTGGCAAGTCACTTAACCCTCCCCTTGCTCAGAATGAAATCCCTCTGGGATGAGGAAATCCCTGCTGAGCAGAACAGTCAGGAAAGGCGGGGGGGTGTTTGCTCACCCACATTCAGTGAGCCTCAGTCCCGCCCCACAGCACTACCGTTATTCATTACTGATTTATATTCTTCTCTTTGTTTAGGGATTGTTTTTAACAATATTATTTTGTTTCTCATATAAACGTTAAGGGGACAAGATATATAAATCCAAATAAATACATATTGAACACCCCCCCATACATTCACAGCTCTGCTATGTTGAGCTATGAAGGACTAGTCTTGAAGGACTAGAAAAAGGGATTGCTACCTCTGGAGAGAGATCTGCAATTGTGAGTACGGCATGGGATAATTAATGAGGACTAATGCTAAGTTTGAGCAGTTATGAGGAGCATC